>MU226970.1:397144-412499 GCA_018584345.1 Thuja plicata | reverse complement strand
TAATAATAATTCACCCGTCTTGCGAAAACCACTGAAGAAGCATCAAAATCGAAATTTGTTTGCACTGGAGTGATCCTGATGATAAAAGATGATGAACGAACCTGACGGGGTGACTTACTAAAAATAGACGCTCTCTCCAAGATTCTTGGAGTCCAAACCGGAAGCCAGAAATGAAAACCGAGAGCATCATTCAACTCCTCTAACTCATCTGAGCTCATCGGAACTATCCCTTGACTTACTATAAATAGTAAGTTCACACCAATGACCCTCTAAACCCCTCGCCAGACCACGAGGATCGCAATAATGACCTGGCACCATCATTTCAATGACCTGCTAAAAAATGGGGACATTATATAAAAAGAATGAAGAAATACTAGAAAGAAATTAGCAGCAAATAATTCACTTCAAACAAAGACTAATTTCTGATTTTTCTTTCATCAAATAATTATTATCATAACCGTACCAAGGTTGTACGGCCTGTAGCAAGCTTGACCAGCAATTGGATGTCTGCATACAACTTTCTTCACTCCTGAATTATATCTGCTGCTCCTGAATTATATCTGCTGCTCAAAATTAAGATGTCTGATCAAAAACATTACCCTAATCTGCCTTGAAATGCTTCTCCAACGCTGACATCCAACCTGGAGTACTTGGAATTTTGCCTGGGGCTGTACAGCTGGCTCCAATTGCTCAGAAAATTATTAAAGATGCTGATTATACAATTGATCTGCAATCTGGAGTAAAAATTCTGTACTAACCAATCTTGTATATTGATATACTTCTCTGAGATTGATGCCAAAATGAAACCCTGCCACTCAGTGCTGCTATACGGCTAGGATGGAAATAAAAGAAATAACATAAATCTGCCACCAACTCTCAGGTCTGCAATTCTGAACAGTCTAACAGCCCTTCACATTTCTGATTCAAGATTTCTTCTCAACAATTCAATACCTCTCTGATAATAGTTCTGATTTGTGATGAAACTGACACCGAGTAAGCTGGGGTTTCATCCAACTTCCTCCTCTTCCAAGAGTTTTCGTTCCTGGAAATCTGATGGCTGCTCAAACCCTTCTCAGAGCTAAAACTTCAATAGCTGATGTGAAAAATAACAACCTGGATGATTGAAGAATGAATCCCAAATGTTATTTTATTTCTTTTTTCATTCTCTCTCCAAGAAATTTGAAACCTAATAGGGTTTCCACCTTTTTATTTCATTAACTTTATTAAAAATAATATCCTCCTCATAAAGTCAATCCTTTTGGGTCTTATTCCCATGAAATTAAAAAGAATACCTTTCAAGTGGCAACTTGTAACTCATATGCCTAGGGAAGAGTGCCAAAGGGTATTTTATTATTACTTTATTATTATAATATAAAGTGACTATATTAATTCACTATTATTATTTTATTCAAATCAAATTTAGGAAATAATTTAATTATTTCCAATTTATTCATAAACTGATCATCTGGACTCCAAACTGAAATTTGACTGATGCCACCTATCCATAGATGATATCTGACTGCTGCAGGCAAACTGACAATGTCCCCTAAACAATAGGGATCCTCCCTAAAAAATATGAACTGCAACCAAAGTCTCCAGAATGATCCTAGAGGTCCCCTAATATGTTCTGGTCAACTCCCAGTCAATCCCTAAAAAGTAGGATTCCCTCCTAAAATTTAGGAGATTGTCTTAAACTGCTCAAAATGGCTCACAAAGCCCCTGCGTAACTCCACAAACCTTTGAATGAGTCCCCTATCCATACTGCAGACCTACGAGAACCCAGATAACAGTCTAAGGGACATTACACAATCTTCCCTTCCCAGAGATTGCTTGTCCTCAAGCAATCTGCACCTACACACTGAACACCAATTTCAAGATCCTATACCAAATCGAGACACAATGCTCCAGCAATCCTCTACGCTACTCTGATGTAAACATCAATATACCCAAAGTGAAGCAACTCTTCATAGATCCACTAGAAGAATATACTACACATGTCAATGCCAAGATTCCAAACCAACACGCTGACACATCCATCCATCATGCCAATCCTCATAATGTTGTTGCTATGAGTCAAGACATCTTCTATCCACTTGAGAACTTCACACCTCATGAAGCCACAAGAACCATCATCAATCAAAGCTGATAGGAATTCATTAATGAGCCAGTCTCCAACAAGGGAGTGAGATGAATACTTCTCCACAGAACTACTGCAATTTTACCTATATCCCCACAAGTTAGTGTGCCTTCATTGGAGGATGCCAAGTATATGTTTTATTTAGCCATGAACCAAATGAAGTTCCTTACATGTTGATCCTCATAGCCCAATGTAAAATCCAAGAAGACTGAATCACCAATCAACAAGTACATCACTACCCTATCATATGGAAGAGGTGACAAGTCCATCAAAGAATGGGAGATGTTTCTATTTCTCAACAAAGATGGGCTCTTAGTGGCTGACCCACTATGTATGCCACCAAATATCTCATCAAATCTAGGGAGGAAGCAATCAACTTCACACCTAACCATCCCAACAAAGATGGGCTCTTAGTGGCTGACCCACTATGTATGCCACCAAATATCGCATCAACTCTAGGTAGGAAGGAATCAACTTCACACCTAACCATCCCCACTTGAGTGTTCTCTATTAAAGGACTCAAATTTGACTCATTAGATGAAAGAGAATTACTGATCAAACTCAGAAAATCAGACTTATGCTTACACCTCTTCAATATATCTTTGATGTCCCCTTCTTCCCTTGGAAGAAATAAAGACCTAGACCTAATGGATGATCCTCTTTGTTTCCTTGCATAATCTAGCTGACTGCATTGTCCTTTGACTCTTTGAAGGTGTTGTCTTACTTGGGGCAGCAAGCATCTTTGCTTGGGGAGCTCTATGTAACCAGTCTTCATTCAGCCTTTGACAATGCTCTATATCAACTACCCCAAAGTACACAAAATCTGGGCTTTTATGGGGTGTATCATTCACATCATCATGACCCATGCTTGCACCACGTGTACCCTCAAGTATGTAGAGAGCAAATCATTGCCCTCTTCTTGAATAAAAACTACCACATCTTGAGTAAGAGAAGTTATGTCACTGTTGTTATGAACTTCAGAATTACAGTCATACCTTGGTGAAAAATCTTCTATTGATACAAGCACCTTTTTCTTGTATACTTCATGCTCAACCTTTATATCTTGAATGCCAAAGTTTGAAGTCTCTTCTTTACTATTCAACCCATGTGTCAAATCTGCAAACTCATGAAAATGAAGAAGGGAACTACTATTGTTCATGCCTGAAAAATTAGGATTGATTTTTTATCTTCATCCATGCTTTTGACATCCTCGATGCTTATTTGCTCAAACCTATGAACAAACAAGTTTCATCAACATCACTTTGGATCGGCTTTATTTCTTTGTCAATAGGAGTCATTATGTTGTTGTCACCATGATAAGTGAAGGAAGACTCCAACCTTCGTGTTGAAATTACTACAAGCCAACCATCTGAAAGAGCCTTAAACACAACATTCTTACCATCAGCCGCAAACTCTAACTTCATCCTTTTGAAATCCTACATATACTTGCCAAGAGACTGTAACCATTGGATGCCCAACACTACATCAATCTCACCAAGACCTACAATATAGAAGTAATTTGTCAAGGTGTAATCTCCCATTTGTATGCTAAGTCACAGGATCCCCCTGGTGCATCTCATACAGAACCCATGCAACTATCACGCTAAACTCAGGAAAATTCTCTATCTGCAATCCACGCCTAGCGATCAATCCCTCATCAATAAAGTTGTGTGTGGCACCACTGTCAACAAGGTAAGTCACACATTGTCCCTCAATCACTCCCATCAAGCGAAAGGGATGAATCCTAGGCACTCCTGAGAGAGACAATAATTGCATTGGACTTGGCCAATGCACTTTCCTCTCTTAGCTCAACCTGCTGAGTCTCCTGCTCACCCTCAACATTGTTGTCCTCTAAACCTGTATCTGGTATATGTTCATCTTCCACCTCTGAATGCACCTTAATGTCCAAGCTCCCAAAGCTCCTTGCATGAAAAGCAGAATTTCATCCTCAAATCATTGTCTCCTAATCCATCCCTAGGGGGAAGTGGCGCACTCTTGAGCTATGTAGGTGGTGGTGAAGTATCAAGCTCTAGGGTGATCTGAATAGCCTCCTCTAGGGTCTTCGGCTTAAAAGCCCTGACAAAACCCCATAATATCTCCATATAACCCCTCAATAAATAGCATCGCCACACATTTGGGAGGCATCTCTGGGACCATGACAACAATGTGTTGAAACTCATTAATGTAAGTTTCAACGTGTCTAGTCTATCTCATCAATGCTAGGTCTCTGTAATACAGCTCCACATCCTTACGGTCAAATCTAGCAATAAACCGCTCAATGAACTCCTTGTAATAATGTATAATTCCATGGTTTTGGGTGACCAAACCATGATGTCACCAATCATATGCCACGCCCTCTAAGTGTAGCATAACAAACTGTATAGCCTCGTCCTTTGGCATAGGCTTAAGTGAGAGGTAAATATCAAGCTTGTGCACCCAAGCTTGTGTGTTGATCTTCCCGATACCATCAAAAGGAAATAAAGTAAGCTTGTTGATCACTCGTTTGAAGGTCTCCATCCTGCTTCTATCTCGGTCGTCTATCTCCCCTAGCCCTCAAACTGTCCCTGTGTTGTGCACAATACTGGGGTAGTGGGAAAGCATCTCTGACATGTTGTAGAAGGGCTCACCACTCATCACTGGCTGCCATAACTGTATCCTGGAACTCAACACCCTCCAGTGGGTCTACTAGTAGTTGCTCCTCTCTAGAAGGGAAATGTGGTTGTAAGGGCCAATTTGTTGTGCGTGTGTGAGTCCTGTCACGTCTAGGGGAACCAAATGCACTATCATCTGATGAGGGAGTCCTGCTAATCCCACGATTGCCTGTAACTAAAACAAACCTACTCACTTTGTCTCGTCTGTCATTCCTATCTCTATGCCAACTCAACTCCAACTACTCAAGGGTATCTAGTAACCTGTCTAAAGCCTGTATAATTCATGGTTGTGTATTAATGAGAGTTCTAAATAACTCTCGATCTGGATCCTCCAGTTGATTCTATCTTCCCCTCTGTAGGGGACTCCTACTGCCCTCATGTAAATCACTCATACCTGTTAGAGTTTCCATATCAAAATCCAATTGTGCTTGTGCTCTCCTACGAACATAATACCTGTATGCCTCAAATCTGCCCAGATGCATAGAAGTGACCACAAAACCCTCAAGCTAGCAGGATTATGCTCTGATACCACGAAAAGATCCCCAAGTGGATTTGAAGTGAAATTCTGAGTTTGTTTGAAATTTTTCAAAGTTTGCTGAATGTTTTGGTATTTTGTAATTTCTGATTTGTTATTGCTTTTTTCAAGTTTTCTGATTTTTTTGGGGATTTTTAATAATAGGGATGCATACACTTAAAAAGAATGAAGAAATACTAAAAAGAAATTAGCAGCAAATAATTCACTTCAAACAAAGAGAAATTTCTGAATTTTATTTCATGAAATAATTATCATCATAACCGTACCAGGGTTGTACGTCTTGTAGCAAGCTTGACCAGCAATTAGATGTCCACATACAACTTTCTTCACTCCTAAATTATATTTGTTGCTGAAAACTAAGATGTTTGATCCAAAAGATTACCCTAATCTACCTTGAAATGCTTCTCCAACCTTAACGTCCAACCTAGAGGACTTGGAATTTTGCCTGGGGTTGTACGACTGGCTCCAGTTATTCAAAATATGATTAAATTTGATAATTATACCACTGATCTGCAATCTGGAGTAGAAATTTTGTACTAACCAATCTCGTATATTGATATACCACTCAATGTTGTTGTACGGCTAGGATGGAAATAAAAGAAATAACATAAATCTGCCGCCAACTCTGAGATCTGCAATTCTGAACACTCTAATTGCCCTCCACAATTCAGATTCAAGATTTCTTCTCAACAATTCAATACCTCTCTAATAATAGTTCTGATTTGTGAGGAAAACTAACACCGACTTCTTCCTCTTCCAAGAGTTTTTGTTCCTGAAAGTCTGATTGCTGCTCAAACCCTTCTCAGAGCTCAAACTTCAAAAGCTGATGTGAAAAATAATAACCTGGATGATTTAAAAATGGCTCCCAAATGTTAGTTTCTTTCTTTTTTCATTCTCCCTCCAAGAAGTTTGAACCCTAATAGGGTTTCCACCTTTTTATTTCATAAACTTTATTAAAAATAATATCCTCCTCAAAGTCAATCCTTGAGGGTCTTATTCCCATGAAATTAAAAAGTACACCTTTTAAGTGGCAACTTGTAACTCATACAACTAGGGAAGAGTGCCAAAGGGTATTTTATTATTACTTTATTATTATAATATAAAGTGACTATATTAATTCACTTTATTATTATTTTATTTAAATCAAACTTATGAAATAATTTAATTATTTCTAATTTATTCATAAATTGATCATCTAGACTCCAAACTGAAATTTGACTGATGTCACCTGCCCACGGATGATATCTGACTACTGTAGGCAAACTGACAGTCTCTCCTAAAAAATAGAGATCCTCCCTAAAAAAATAGGAACTACAACCGAAGTCTCTAAAATGATCCTAGAGGTCCCCTAATGCGTTATGGTCAACTCCAGTCAATCCCTAAAAAGTACGAATCCCTCCTAAAATTTAAGAGACTGTCCCAAACTGCTCAAAACGGCTCACAAAGCCCATGCGTAACTCCACAAACCTCTGAATGAGTCCCCTATCCATATTGTTGACCTACAAGAACCCGGATAATAGGCCAACCCTCTGTTATATGTTAAACTTGTTAAATAGTCTAAGGAAGGGCCATTACAAAGTACTAGCCCTTTTTTGGGTGGGTACTCACCAAAAGCTCAGTGAGGCTGACAAAAAAAACTAGCTAGTTGCATTAAAAACGTGAAATGCAAAAAAAAGGAAAGCTAAAAATTGTCAAAAAAGTTCATTTTTGCCCTATAAATGCGCAAATGCCCCTCACATTTCCTCAAACAGCACTTGAAGAGCAAATATTCTTCACAAAATTGTATCAAATACCTAATTTATCCCTCAAGTGTTAAAATTTTGATAATGGTGTGCGGAATAAGTTTTTTGTGGTTTCACGGACCTTAAATTGGGCTTGGTAGTAGTAACTTTGCCCCTCAAACTCATCATGTATTGCAACAGGGAATGTGCCAAGGGCACTGCCGCTTAACCCTACTGGGGGTGTTGCCCCAAACCCCCATGAGGGACACTACCCCTCAAACCCATGGGAGTCTTCACTCGTAGACTCCCACTAGTTATTGGGATCGCTTGTCATATAATAAAATTGATTACAATGAGAGGGTTTGGGAGTGCAGACCAAAATCGACAACTTAAATAATTTTACCTTTATCAATATCATAATATCATTGATCAAAGATGAAGTATCATACTATCAGTATCAAAGATTCAAAATGTCATTATTATAAAATACAACCTTCAGCTTTGCACAAGAAAGGTGGAGGACAAATCAAAGGAGGTCATTGATTTGGATGGCATTGATCCTTATAGCAATTGGACAAGGAAAGATAAGGATATCCCATTATTTGTTGTAGAAAAAATTCTTGATTTTGAGAGGAAGGGAATGGAGAATGTTGTTGTAGCAAAAGGAGCAACTAGATTGTCATTGCCTGACATTGATGAGGTAGAGGAGTCATTGCCCTCAAGCAGCAGGATATAGGTTGAATTGGAGCCACAAACATGGCCTTCAAAGTCGAGCAAAGTGCTACAACAGAGTGCAAGGATTAGAACCTCTCCCCAAACTTTCACTAGAATTGGGAAAATAAGATGTAAAATGTTGTAATATGCAATTTATGAATTATGATGATAAATTCATAAAGCATCTATGTAGTTGTGTACAATGCTTATTATTATGTTTGATAATATTGGTTATCCGTCAATGTATTAATTGTCGTTAATATATTAATTCTCATTGGTTGTCGCTCTCAGGTAGTTGTAAGTGTCGGTTGGTTAACGGTTGTGTCTCTCTTGGCAACCGTCGGGTCCTTTAAATATGTAGGGTACCACCAAGGAAGGGGGTAGTGTATAGTCAGATGAATTGTAATCCTTGGCTAACCATCTCTGGTCCTCATCTCTGTAATGAATTCATGAGCGAATAAAGATATATTTTACTCCTATATCTGGTATGCATTGCCATTAGTATTATTATTTCATTTATGTAATTTACTAAGTATAGAAGTAAACATTTGGCGATGTTGCCTTAAAAAAATCGGGTCAGTATTGCGTGATTCATGCCTTTGAATCCCAATAAAGGCCATAAGTTGGTCAAGACCAAGTGCTTTTTAAGAATTGTAGAACAACGAGAATGAAGGAGAAGATTACAAGAAACATTTGAGGAAAATCTAGTCGGACGATTCCCAAGTCGGAGCCCTTCCGTACAGTCAACGTCGGACAACGAGTGCGAAGAAGGAAATCTTGAATTGAAAAACATATTGCACGACATTGAGAATCTATCCATCTCAAGAGAACCCATAAATAGAGGATCTTAACCGAAGACCCTCGGACGGAGGGAGTACAAGTATGAGTCAAAGCCTAAAAGTACCCAAGGTGTTGGGGACGCTGGAGGTGGACGTGTAGAGGACGCGCATATGGCGAAAAATGCAGGGAAAGCACCGAAATGTAGCGGTAGGAACAGTTCACCCAGGTCCAACGCACAAGCGGGCAAGCAAGCGAGAAAGATGGTGACTCCTCTAACAAGTCCGGATGTGGATCGGCAAAAACTGTCGAAGTTCACGGGGAACGGATTGGAAGACCCTACGAGGCACTGGAAGACATGCGAGACTATCTGGGTAGCAAACAGTCAGGTCGACAAGGACTATTGGCTAAGGGCGTTTCCAACACTACGGGGTACAGCCATCGACTAGTTCACAGAACTAGATGTTTCATCCATAGCCTATTGGGACACACTCGGGAGGGTATTCGAGGGTGAGTTTAAATTGCTATGAGACGACAATGAGATTCTCACCGAAATTTATAATACCAAACAAGGGAAGAACGAGAGTGTACGGGCTTGCAATCATAGGCTCAAGGAATTGTTGGGCAAGTTGGAGATACAATTGGTTGATGGACATCAAGGGTGAAAAAAGACATCCTCCTGAGGGAAGAGGAAGACGCATGATAACAATAGCACCGAGGGTAGTAGTGATGATGAATCAACAACAATCTAGGCCCTACGGTGAGACATGATGAGAATGATGAAAGAACTAAAGGCCAAGAAAGGAACCAATAAAAAAGGTAATGAACTCGGGTGTGCCAAATGCAAAATTGAAGGGCACACAAAAGGTAATTGTCCTAAAATGATGTTCAATGAGATTTGCCAAGTAATGGGTCATTCAATAAAGGAGTGTCCATATAATTTGAAGACTAGAAGCACGCAAGTACTCTTCACACAGGGCGAACCTATTGCATCAAAATAACAAAATGGATAGCCATGCGGTTATGGAAATCAACGATGAAATCAGATACAGTACGACTCGAGAGGACATCCTCTCATACAATGTCAACAATGTAGCGAGTGAGGAAACTTCGCGCAGGACTGCCAGAGCAGTCAAAACAACGGGTGTATATTGTGCAAGTGGTGTGGTCAAGGAAACCATGAGGACACCAACTACCCAAAACATAAAGGAGTAAATGTAAGGACCACCATAATTACAATATAAAAATTCAATTAATTTACCAAAATACACAATCAAATATTTTCATTGTCACTTGCACAATAAAAAAGTACAAAGACTAGATTATATTTCAAAATAAGATAAAGTACAAAAGTCGATAACAAAGCTAAACATAAGGGAACATATACCTTACAATGGACAACAAGTCGAATACAATGAGAACATAATGTACCAAACAAGAGTTTTGCCTAGTAATGGGTCATTCAATAAAGGAGTGTCCATATAATTTGAAGACTAGAAGCATGCAAGTACTCTTCACACAGGGAGAGCCTACTGCATAAAAACAACAAAATGGATCGCCATGTGGTTATGGAAATCAACGACGAAATCAAATACAGTAACTCGAGAGGACGTCCTCTCATACAATATCGACAATGCAGCAAGTGAGGACACTTCACGCAGGACTGCCTGAGCAGTCAGAACAACGGGTGTTTATTGTGAAAGTGGTGTGGTCAAGGGAACCATGAGGAAACCAACTGCCCAAAACATAAAGGAGTAAATGTAAGGACCACCATAATTACATTATAAAAATACAGTTAATTCACCAAAATACACAGTCAAATATTTTCATTGCCACTTGTAATAAAAAAGTACAAGGACTCTAGATTATATTTCAAAATAAGATAAAGTACAAAAGTCGATAACAAAGCTAAACATAAGGGGATATATACCTTACAATGGACCACAAGTCGAATACAATGAGAACATAATGTACCAAACAAGATGACCATCCTGACAAGAGCTCCTGAAAATCTATAACCCTGAAACATAAAGTGAGCAAGAACATAGTCGGAGGGTGTTACCACCCTACCACAAAGCAGTTATGCTTCCCCGAAAGCTTTCATGACACAACGGTTACCTATCCTAGCATGAGGAAGTCTAACAAGGTGAAACTAACAAGAATAATGGAATTCATGCAACTTGGTATATACAAAAGCTAACACAAACCAATCATAGATACACCAAAGAAAACATATATCATAAATAAGACAACAGAAGTAACAATCCTTGCCTTTTATTTATCGCTTCGTAGATCATGATTTCTATCTCAAACTCATGTAAACATGTAATGTCCCTACTTATTCTCCTTATGTAATGTCCTGCAAAACCGTTGTTAGTACAAATATTATTCAATATTTATAAGACACTCTATTCTAAGTTAGTAAGGGGAATTTGACCCTAGGAACTGCCTCTAGGTCAAGCTTCACAGAGTTCCCGATTCTCGGCTTGAGGGATATAAGATCCACTCTAAGGAATCGGGCTATCGACCGTCTTTCCATAGAGCACTGCTTCTAGGTTCTCTTGGAAACGGACACCGTTATCCAAGCCTACACATATGCATGACTGGCTATCAGTATATAAACTGCCTATATGAGATTATAATAATCTCAAGACTAGGGAAACTATGATAATTTCCTCTAGCCCCCTCCAGATAGGAATCCATCTCTAATGAATATAAGATTCATTCTCTATGGTATCCAAATCATCATTTTAGGGCACAAACCCTGAGACTAGGGAAACCATGACAATCTCCTCTAGCCCCTTCCAGATATAGGAATCCCATCTCTAATGAATATAAGATTCATTCTCCATGGTATCCCATATCGTCATTTTCGGAATCCCATCTCTAATGAATGTACAATTCATTCTATATGGTATCCAATATTGTTTTAGGAATCCCATCTCTAATGAACATACAATTCATCCTCTATGGTATCCAATTTTAGGAATCCCATCTCTAATGAACATCCAATTCATTCTCTATGGTATCCAATATTAGGAATCCCATCTCTAATGAACATCCAATTTGTTCTCTATGGTATCCATTATCATTAGGGCACAAATAAATGTACAACGTTAATATTGATTATAAAATCCACTTTAAGTTCATAACAATCCACAAGAATGCATCAATTAAGTTTTCATATAATAGATGTAAAAATATCTCAATTATATATATATATATATATATAATATCAATTATACAAATGATAAAATACATATATTTACAAAATATATATAACTATGAATGAAATATATATATATACAAATGACAAAATACATATATTTCTAAAATGCATATAACTGTGAATGAGTGTATCTATATATATTACTTAAGAATTTACTTGTAATATTTTCATACCAAAATGGTCAATATCGGCTGCTTGGTGGTCCTTATTTGTCTTTTCATGATCGTTGTCTCTATCTCCTTTTCTAAACAATAATTATTATATTTTATATGCTATATCATTATCGACACTTACTATCCATCTTCCTCTTATATCTTCTTCTAATAGATACAATCGTTCATTAAAGTCATGCCTCTTCCTAATTGTGTCCTTCTGACTACTCTACAATCAATGTCATTTGTTAACCTAATCGATGTTCATAATTTTCTCTCTAATTATTGATGTCTAATATTAATGGTTCGATTAACTCCCAATTATTGTGCCACTTCATATTGGTTAGTGTATAATCAGTGATATGATAATTGATATCATTTGTTGTTACCATTGACTATTTCTTATTCTCTCTTTAATCATCAATACAATCATTATGTTCTTGAAGGACAGACTGTGTGACATGTTTATAGAAGGCAAAGGTGACAAAGTATTGTCCTAGAATATTCTCTTGATTGCAGATTAGCGACATCTTCAGATCAAGAAGAGAGATCCCCCCTTGGATCAATCTAGGCTTGCAACCTTTCGGCAATATCATACTCTCGACCCTTATTACCATCATTTCAGGGTCGGCGGGTTTAATTGAAACCGAATAGTATTTTTGACTTATTATTATCGACTCATAATAAGCACCGTTGACTAAGTCTCATCGATTTGTTATGGGAGTCGATTGAATATGGATTATAATATTTAGTTAGTAATATTAATTACTTTTATTAATTAATATATTGATTGATATTATTGAGATGGATTATAATGATTAATTACTATCAATTAATATTATTATTAATTAACGTTTTATTGCTTATTACTATTAATGTTGATCAATATTATGTTGATTAATATTTTATTAATATTCTTTTTGCCTATTAAATAAGGAACTTAAATAAATAAATAATTATATATTTATATCTAAAGAAATTATATATGCCTTAAATATATATATAATTATATTGTTCATATGTTAATATTGGGTCCTGACAACAATAGCATGATTAAGTCTTAGGCATGGAGAAACACAAAAACTGCATTCATGTAGACATCGGCTTAGACAAACATCAATTCACTTATCGTGCAGGATATACTTCACACACAATACACGTTGAAAAACACCAGCATGCATATAAAAGCTCTCAAAACATACAAGTGTTCAAGAAATATGAAAACAAATGTATAAAAGAACACATTGGTGCCTAATTGACTTCAAGGAGCATAAAAGTGCCTATAAGTGCTTTAGTTAAACATACACAAAGGCATTCACTATTTTACAAAAGCATCTATCTACACATTCCCATTTGATCATAAAGTTCACAAATAAGCCTACACACATGCATAAGTCTCACCACTTTGAACGAAGACAAGCATAAGTCAAAAAACAAAATTCCCTACAATCAACGTATTATTGGCTACTACCTCTTGTCATCACACAAAAATGAATTTAAACATGTATAAGCAAATTCCCCGTTGATATTGGATAGATAACAGAGTTCAAGAAAAACAAACACATTCATCTAAATACCCAAGGATCGATACCTTAAGAAGACTTGTTAGGTATCAAAAACAATTATCTATCCCTTTTGATATATATAGAAAACAATTAAGACAATGGATCGACCCATTCCTTTATAAGTATTTAGGTTGCATTTTATCATAAAACCTTTCTTGAACCAAAATAAAATTCAATCAGAATTTACTATACTGCCCATACTAAAATATCATCAATTTATGATATGAAGAGGAACTATAAATTTACAGCTTATAAATAGATTCCCTTGTTAATTATCAAGAGATTCTCACTGTTCCTAATATCACACTCCAAGAAATAATATCACCCCAATTGCACTTCTTGAGCAGCAAAATCAGACTACCCTATTGAGAGGGCTTTTAAGTTGGAAAGGATAGATTTATCATTGCTGCAATAAGTTTTCTGAGTGACCTATGTGGCTGCCACACCTTGTGTTTTAGAGGTGCAATCAACTGTTTTTAGAGCTATCTTCATCAAAGTGCAAAGAGTTTTTTCTGCTGTTCTATCAGAGCAGAGTTTTCCTGCCATCTTGTGAAAATCAAACTCATGAGTGAAGGGGTACAACAATATAATAGAAGAACATCACATAGGCAACCATCTCAGGTTCCAGAAGGTGAGACTGTTTCAAAAACCATTGGTCTCCACCGGAGTTCATCCAATGACAATGATAATCCTATAGGAGAGATGGCCAAAAGAGACAAGGGACAAGCAGGGTCAGCCAATCCTGACACCAGAGCAAAGAGGGAATATGATAATTTGATGGACATGGTGTCCCAGTTATTAGCACAAATGAGGCAACAAAGTGCATCTCAGCACACTATGCACATTGGTGAGGGGAGTAAGTCCAACAGGAGTACCTATCAGCATGCTACCAAGAATAGGGGAACCTCTACAGGTTCAGTGCTTAGACCCTTACAAGCCCACGTTTGCTCGTAAGGAGGCAACACAAGTTATGCAAGCTCTAGAGCAAGAGCCCCAGATATATATGGTTGAGGATATTACACAACAACAAACAGAATATATGACACTATACCTAGAGATTAGAGGTGTTGACATTTGAGCAATTTATGAACCAGAAGAGGCAGAGATCGAGTGCAACAACTAGGATAGAGCACAGAGCATCTCAGATTGAAAGGGACTTTCAGCATGCTATGAGCAAGGTAACCTTGTCACATTTTTATGGTAGTGATAAATGAACTGCGAGAACTTGGGTCCAAAAGTTGGACAACTTTCTTTCTTTGAGGCCTATGCCAAAGGAAGATGTCATTAAGTTCACAACTTTACACCTGGATTGAGTAGCACACGAGTGGTGGCACCACGGTTTGGTGACGTTAGGTCACAATCTCATTACTACCTATGATGAGTTTACCACTAGACTCATCAAATGATTTGATAGGAAGGATCCAGAGATGTATTTCAGGGACCTTGCCCAGCTCAAATAGTATGGTTCTTTAGAACTATTATTTCTAATTTTTAGCAGTGTTACCCCGAGTTTCCGGGACGGGACGGCACGGGACGGGGGGCGGGTTTCCGGGACAGCAAATTTTTTTGCCAAGTTTGGGGACGGCAAAGGGGATGGCTATATAAATATAGGGAAATTTTAAAAATATAGGGAAATTTGCATATATACATTACATTCATATGAAAGCATGGATAAAGCATGCCATTTAAACATCATACACATAGACCCTTAACTCAATACTCAATATGCATTCATAATTCGGAATGAATTGTCAATATGCATGTAATATTAAAATAAAAACATACAAAAATTGAAATACACCCAAGAACATAATTCACCATTCGGAGTTCATTGTCAATAGCAACAAGAACAATAACCCACCTTCCAAATTGAA
>MU226970.1:383104-393104 GCA_018584345.1 Thuja plicata | reverse complement strand
GAGGTGAACCCTTTTAAAATTGATGCAACTTCACCACTTTGGCATTATACAACAATGATTAAAGCATTGTCTAGTGGTGGGAGTTTCAATTGGCAGTGTAACCATTGCAACATAGAGTATTTGAGCTCATACTTTCGAGTGAAAGCTCACTTTTGTGCCACCCCGGAAAAGGAATGAAACCTTGTAAGAGGCCTGATGAAATCTGAACTGGATGTAATACATGTTTTTGATATAATATCAGGGTGCAGCCCCATATAGCTGCGGTGTATTGGTCAAAAAAAATATATATATATTAGAGAAGCATATTTGCTCCTGCCAAAACTTCAATCACCTAGAGACCTGCAACTCTGTATCACAAAAGAATACTCAACCGGCAGTTGATTCACATTCAATCCCTAGGGAAGGACAAAAGAAAGAAACGTAGGTTCTAGACAGATCTTTGTCTTACAAATTACTACCCAGACCACCCAAAGTCTAAATCTAATCATAGAAGATAGTTTATTAGTTAGGCGTCCAATGCATGTAAAATGCAGACCTTACGATTTATCCCAACTTAAACAATATTATGAACAAGGAGGACCACAACAATGGGATATGCAAAAAATTTAGTCAACAACCTTGTAATTGAGAAAACATAAATACACAATAATACCAACTACAAGGGAAGGGGATCTGCAAAGCACATACAGGGCACTGCTAAGAGAAAAGATATGACTCTACGATAGAACAATGACGAGCACCTGGAAGCCAAAATAAGCTCCACCCCTTAAATATATAAAAGACTACGACCTGAAAGAGACTTAACCAAGGTGAATGAACGGAAAATAGATAAACCCTAACATCTCAACATGACGGTGCAGAGAATATCACGTATTTTAAACATTGCATATGACCAATAGCCGAATATAAGGTAATTGCTAGGAAACATAAAATAGCCGATAAAGACCACAGTATGTAGCAAGTATTTGCAACAGATATTTCCTTTGAATTGAAATAAATTAAGAAATATAATAGCACAAATAATAGGTAGTCACTGCCAAAATTCAACCTAATTACCGCAGATAACAACATTTAACTGTGGAACTCAATGGTATAAATCCAAGATTTATGTAATTAAATTACAAGAAGAGTGAATTGACAGAAAAACTGAACAACTATAAAGATCGTTTCACAAACAGAAGAATATAAACCCTCCTTCATTTTTCCTCTCCTATGTATAATGAAATATGTATTCCGGTGTACAACATAAGCTCAAAAAGACGATCATCTCCTATGTATTATTTACAGTTTATTCTTCTCTTTGGAAAATGAATGTGGAAACTCACCCGACAATCCAGAGGATTAATAGCCACGGCAAGAGTTCTAACCATCACCTCTGAAGCACCCAAATCTGGAATACCCACATTGTGTCTAACCTCCAAAACCTCTGGCCCTCCAAATCTGGGCACCACCACTGCTCTACAAGTAGACATTAATTTTTTTTCCACATTGTTTACGACTGACATTAACAAAGAACTGTAATCTACAAACCCAACTGGCTTCCATATTCTTTTTCTTCCTATCATGGCTTTGTGCAGTTTAATTACGCTTTCAAGGGTCGTGGATAAAGATGGAGTTCAATTGAATTTGATCATTGAATTTGGCTATTCTAAACAGGAGGACGTGACAGAGTAACGATCCTCGTTGAATTTAAATTTGTTGGATACCGAAAATAATCTAAAAAGCTCTGCGCTTACAAGTATATATACTTTCTCGTCTAGAAGAGGCCACGTTATAGCTGTTGGACTGTACTAAAGAACTAACTAGAGTTCAAATTTCGCTGACCTGTGGTTAAAAGAACGGATAATTTGTTTTTTTTGTTCTTATCGGTTTTTCGATTCGTGAAAAGGATACGTTGTTTTCAAGTTTAAGACGAAATGTATCTGTTGAAGAAATATGCCACGAAGTGGCTCGTGCCGCCAGGCATTGCAATTTAAGAATGAAATCCATTTTAGTCGTGATAATAATGTACATTAATTAATTTAATAAATACTTTTAAAAATATTAAATTTAATTACAAAATAAATTTAAATTGAATAAATATTTATAAATTAAACTTGATAGTTAAGGTTTTTAGTTTTAGAATTAATTTGTTGCTGATTAAAAATAAATGTTTTTAATGAATCTAAGTCTATATAGTCTTAGGTAAAAAATTTAATTCAATTTTATGTAGTATGAGGTTGATGTGAATTAATGTGAATTCAACCCAATTGGCAAGTCAAATTAATCGTAATGAGTTATATCAAAGAGAAAATACACATCCATGCAAGTAGCATATGTGATGACAGTGGTGATTCTTTATCTTTTAGAAGTATGATTAAGATATAATGATTTTATTTGTGTAATTGCTTACTTCTCTAAACTACTAGATTGATCTTCCTTATGAAATCAAGTGTGCAAATTGAAGAGCTTAAGTTACACAAATGTGTAAAAAGTCAACTTATAACAACTAGTAAAAAGGGTATAACAACTAGTAAAAAATGTATAATAACTTGTTGGTTCTCAAATTAACAGATCCATAGAATCCTAAAGAGTAGACACTTTCTTATGCTGAGATTCTAGGTTGGATTCGGTCAACGAACGAGAGAGTGTATGCACTTAACTCCCCTACACTTCATGCTCTGCCAAACCTAGGGGGTATTCCCTTATAACAACAACTTATATATGTATCATTTTCAACAAGCGGATCTATGCACTCACTCAAGAAACTAAGATGTGCAAGATAAACCAGGTTGGTTATATCCTTAGTTTTATCACACTTCAAATCTAAGAGCATGCGACAACCTAAACTAATAAAACATAAAACAAAACTTAAATGAAACCTTGTCAACTAATTTATCCTTTGATTCTCAACCTTTGACAAAAGAACTCTAGAGATCGGTGTTTGTTTTGGGTAGCAGAATCATACAAACCAATGTAAATACTTCTTCATAACATGATAAATTCATATTCAAAGGGTATGCATGCATCAATGCCTTGCAAAGACACCCACAAACTAGTTTTCCTGCAACTCGCCCTATAGATGCGTGATTGAAAATACACTTCTCCACATTCCACTTATAGCAATTTAATTCATTCCATGAATGAAAGTCATAACTAAAATATGCAGCTCAAAAATATTGAATAGACAAATAAATAAGGCCCTTGATCCTATTGATTGAAAGAAAAGATTTACAATCATGGAGACAATTGCAAAAAGTATGCACAACAGTGTTTGCATTAAAGTTCAACCTAAACAAGGAAGTACTACTTATAGATCCATTTACAGAGGTGAGATATTCTCACTGAAAACCCAAAAATCAAAAGCTAAGTCCTACATAGAACTATTTCTCAAAATGTGAATGCCTTACATTCAAAATCCAGAACCAGAACAAAACAAATAATGTATCTATAGAGAGAAAAGAAATAAATAGAAAGACTAAGAGCCCTAAATCTGATTCTATGATGACACCTGGCTCCCTCAACTTGCTCAAATTCTGATTTACAAAAAATATTTCCTCGGCAAATGACAATTCTCTTTTCTAAAAAAAATATTTCTACTTTTCCCCTTATTTTGTTGAATGTGACAGAGGAGAATCTATTTTTTCTCTATCCTAACATATTTGACTATCCGCTAACAAAGAATGGGCCATTTGCATGCATCTGTGGTCCTAAATGAGCATGGATACGTTTGATTCTATATCTGTGAAGTAGAGAAAGCAGTAATGGCATCATTCGACATTTTGGGCTTGAGGAAAATGTCATTGGGGTAGATTAGGCATTAAATTTTGACCTCTACACAAAAACCCTACTTCCTTAGTTGTTAAAATCTAATGTCGACCCTGAATTTGAATGTTGGTTGTCGATATATGGATTTGGAGCGTGAATGGATAGTAGAGATAGCCTAACGACACCCAAAATGAAACTTTAAAGCATGGACATCGAACATCTTGATTGAACAACCCAAATATCACCAAATAGTCTCTTATTTTTTAGAGGTGGCACCCCTTCTCCACCGTGGAAGATCACTTTATCTCCTTTCTTCACACCACAAGTATGTAGCCAAAATACAATCACCATCAAATGTCATGAGGGAATGTGGGGCATTCGTCTAATCTTACAATATTTCATCCCACAAACCCTTATAACTTGTTGAAGTTTTTTCTTTATAGGTGAGGGAGCACGGGGTGAGACTTGATCTTTACCCTTTTCATATCATGGAGTCCCTCATCTTATTTTTGAAATCTACTTTCATTGGTGGGGGAATGTGGATTCATGCTAGCTTTTATTTTCTTTACCTCTTGCAACCCCTTGGCTTAAACCTTAAAGTCGATAATATTCCCAGGGGAATGCGGGGTGCACATCCCTCATTTCATCTCTTTACATCCACGCATCCAACAACATCATACACCCTTCTCTTAAATCTGGCGAGGGAATGCAGGGTTAGTATTTCCTTCATTTGTTTCATACCCTAGAGTCTTGTGACCAAAACCAACATCTTGGAATCTTGAGAGAATGTGAGGCTCATATTATCCTTAGTCTCTTAACACCCTGTCATCCCACAATGCTTTTCTTGAAACTAGCCCACCCCGCAAGGGATTGCGGGGCGGTATCCTCCTTACATTTCTTCTCCAATGACACCTGACTCCCTCAACTTGCTCAAAATCTGATTTACAAAAATATCTTTCCTCGGCAGATGACAATTGTCTTTTCTAGAAAAAATATTTATACTCTTCCCCTTATTTTGTTGAATGTGACAGAGGAGAATCTTTTTCTTTATCTATCCTAACATATGTGACTATCCTCTAACAAAGAATGAATCATTTGCATGTGTTTGCGGTCCTAAATGAGCATGGACGCATTTGATTTTATATATGTGAAGCAGAGAAAGTAGTAATGGCATCATTCGACATTTTTGGCTTGAGGAAAATGTTATTGGAGTAGATTAGGCATTAAATTTTGACCTCTACACAAAAACCCTACTTCCATAGTTGTTAAAATCTAATGTCACCCCTGAATTTGAATGTTGGTTGTTGATATATGGATTTGGAGCGTGAATGGATTGTAGACATAGCCTAATGACACCCAAAATGAAACTTTAAAGCATGGACATCGACCATATTGATTGAACAACCCAAAAATCACCAAATAGTCTCTTATTTGTCAGAGGTGGTACCCCCTCTCCACTGTGGAAGATCACTTTATCTCCTTTATTCACCCCACAAGTATCTATCCAAAACACAATCACCGTCAAATGTCATGAGCGAATGTGGGGCACTCATCTCTTCTTACAATATTTCATCCCACAAACCCTTAAAATTTGTTGAATTTTTTTCTTTATAGGCAAGGGAGCACGAGGTGAGACTTGATCTTTACCCTTTTCATATCCTGGAGTCCCTCAGCTTATTTCTAAAATCTGCTTTCACTGGCAGGGGAATGTGGGCTCATGCTAGCTTTTCTTTTCTTTAACTCTTACAACCCCTCAACTTAAACCTTAAAGTTGCTAATATTCCCAAGGGAATGTGGGGTGCACATCCCTCATTTCATCTCTTGACACCTGAGCATCCAACAACATCATACACCCTTCTCTTAAATCTGGCAAGGGAATGCAGGGTTAGTATTTCCTTCATTTGTTTCATACCCTAGAGTCTTGTGACCAAACCAATGTCTTGGAATATCGAGAGAATGTGAGGCTCATATTATCCTTAGTCTCTTAGCACCCTTCCATCCCACAATACTTTTCTTGAAACTAGTCAACCCCGCAAGGGAATGTGGGGCGGTATCCTCCTTACATTTCTTCTCCAATTCCACCATCATGCGACATAACTTCAACATTTCACTTAATTGTAAGGGATCATGGGGTACTTTTCAACATCTCACTTATTGCCTACCTCACATTCCCTTAGCCCATTTCATCGACTAGTCACTCACCGCAAGGGAATGCGAGGTGACATTTTCCATGCTTTCTTCTTTATCTTGCATTACCTCGTGTATTAACACCACCACACACAAAACAATGAGGGAATGAGGGGTTACTCTTCATGTTACATAAAATATCGCCCCCGCCATCTCGTGCGTAGTAAACCTGCATTCAAAATTATAAAGTGCAGACAACAAAAAAATTTGATACCCTGTTTGCTTTTGGAATGTAAAAATAACAAACTAGATTGTGGGACTCAATCCATTTGACATGACAAGTGACTGGCTTCAAGTTATTGTTGGAATAACTATGGAAAGTTGGGACTAGGTGGGGATGGTGCAGGAGAACCTAGGTAAGGCTAAATGGTAACCTAGGGCTTCTAGTTTGATTTTTGGCTTGTAGTGGTCTTAGCCAAACCACTAGTGGAATAATGGGACTAGATGGGTCTGTTGGTGCTCAAATCAATAGATTGGATTTCCTATGGACTTGTCAATACAATGCTTGGAAACCCAAGTGATTTGGCCAACTAACAAGTCACAACCAAGGCAAGGTTGGAACTTCTGCAATTCTGGCTCTGCAAAACCAAGGTTGGTAGGCCTATACTTTGACTTATCCTTCAAGTTACAAGGCTTTTTATAGCAGATAAGAAACACTTCAACCTTCTCTCTCAAGTATGGCAAGGAACTTGAAAGAAATCTAACTGAAAGCAATATATCATGAACTGTAAACTGAAATACTTTAAGTAATTGAAAGAATGTTTAGTAAATGTTTATGTAATTTGAAATGAATAGATAGATAAGATATCTTAAAACTATAAACAATGAACTGAATAACTATAATCGAAATAATGATTAGACCAGTGCCTTATTCTACCATGGGCAATAGAGTCAAGCTCATTCCAATCTTATGTTCAACCTCAGAGATAGTTTTACAAGAAAACTTATCACTTCAAAGGTGTTATGGAATGTACATGCAACCTAAAACAAATTTAGAGATATTTCAAAAGGGTAATACTTCTCAGATGACAGACCAATTGACTAAGGCCTCAATCAACAAAATTTAAGCATGCAAAATGAGAAAACCAATTGAAAATATAGACTATAAATCAAATAAGGAAGCATGCACATCAAACTATCACTTTGAAGAAGTTCTATTGGTTTATCTGAGGGACTAATTGTAAAATGATAACGAAACTATTACACTTGTGAAAGAAAAAAGGCTTATCTTTATTAATTTTGAAAAAATAGTACATCCAAGTCCATGTTATACTTGTTGATTAAAAACTATCCAAATATGTGAAATTGTATTATATTTTATCCACTCTCTTTACATTTTACATTATGTATATATATGTGTTTGAGTGGCTTTTACACCTTTTTAGGGTGAAAAGACACAACTATTATTACAAATTATTTTGAAAAAACAATAAACTAACTAAAAAATAACTACCTAACTTTTGGATTTGGCTTTGGTCGAAAATCCAAAACACCTCATGAAAAGCTAATATTTCTTCTGGAGATAGGAAATTAGATTTCCCGAACTGGGTCATTTTGAGATTTTTAAAATTCAACCATCTTTATCCTCTGTCAAAATCATCTTTGTAGCAGGTCTAAATTCCAGCATTTTATGAAGGCTTCGATTAGTTAGTTCTATTTATTTGTGTCATACAGCTTCCTTCCTTTGATCTTTTTTTATGAAGAAACATGCTTATTAATTATCAAGATTTAGGGTATCACCATGGTCCTAGGGTGTGTTGAGTTAGATTAGAAGGCCTTATTAGGTCCTTAGTGACTTTCTTTGCAAGTGTTGTCAAAATTTGTCAATTTGTGTACATGTTGCCAATGTTGTGAAAAAAGTGGCATTTGTGCATTTAGGGGTCAAATTGGACAAGGAAGTGTTTAGGAGACCTATTTGATGTTTTACTTAGCCTAGATATGCATTTGGTTAAGTTTCTTGAGTTGTTGACCAAGTTTGTATGCAAGAATCCCAGAAGTTGTAAAAGTTGTCAATGTTGTCATTGACAACATTTCTTGCAATGATGTCTTTTCGAGCATTTGGGTCTCTAACTGTTTGAAACCATCAAGATAGGGTCATGGTCAACTATATAAGGCCTCCTTTAACCTTTTTATGAGGTTGGTTGATTTTGGAAATTTTGTGTACGGACTGTGTTATTGAGAAACCAGTTACAGTTAAGCATTTTCTTTGCATCTTGGTGTTTAATGGATTGAACTCTGCATTTTCTTTGGTGCATGAGATGGTGTGTGTAAATTCTTGATGCTACATGTGATTTTTTTTGTTTGTGTTCATATTTCCTTGCTTGTATAAAAAGTTTTCATTTCTGCACTGGCACTGGTCTGAACCATACAGTTTCTACAAATGGGGTCATAGCTTCTCTTCCCACCGTGGAATCTCTGTGGGCCTTTGGGATTAGGAAGATGAATCCTTGTACATATTGTATAGTGAAGGATGGGTCCTGGAAGGCAAGCAAGCTATTTTTGCAGTGATGTCCTAGGCGAGCCAGAGATGCATGGCTAGGGATCACAAAGAGTTGCAGAGATGAAAGGAGGGATTGAAAGCATTGGTTACTTCAATCAAAGCTTGTGGAGAGGAGGACATATGTGTGAAGAAACCCCAAATTCAATGGGAAGCATTGGTGAGGGATTCTTCATGTTGAAAATGAAGATTATGATGGCTATGCTCAGTTTGAGTTGAAACCCTTAAATGTAGGCTTGTAAGTAGGAACCCACTGTACAGACAGTTTGGAAGGGCAAAACCTAGAAAATCCTTTAGGTCTCTGTAAAGGGTGTCAGGATCAAAAGTGAGTTTTCCATCTTGTTAAGGATAATTTCAAGTTATTTGGGAAAAGGTTCCTAATTAGGCCTAATTGCTTGTAGCCCTGTTTTGGGTGAATTTGATATGGTTCTTGGAACTCGTTTAAAGTTATATTGCAAATTGTGTTTGTAGGTGTATCATCTTAAAATGGAAGCACTTCCATTTTGATAGGTTTAGAACCCTCATTTACTATGTTTGCATATTGGATTTGCATCTGTGCTTGATTATACATTTTAGAAATTTAATTCTCCTATGTCGGCCTCCTTAGAAGATTGTGCCCTAGTTTCATATAAAAGGGAGCCTTTGTCCTCTCATTTTCTCTAAGTCCTTTATTGAATCCTAAGCATCCTTGAGCAATTGGAGAGCATTATCAAGTGAAGTCCAAGCAAGCAAAGGAGAAAGATTTCAAGCAAGCATTCATCCATTCAAGCATCCATTTTCATGAAGGAGATCCATTGGAGGCCATTGAAGGATTCAAGCTACATAGTGCCCTTTTGGTGATCTCTCCATCCACCTTCTTCCAAGCCTATTCCAAATTCAAGAACCCATTCAAGACTTGGTGTTGGAGATCTACAAGAAAGAGATTAAAGACATCCTGCCTTTTCTACATTCCACATCTTGAAGCATACTTGTGGGTTGAAGGATTTGAATCTGCCACAAGGACTTTAACAAGCAAGGTGAATTTATGCATTTACTTTGTCTATTTCTACAATTTCAATTACATATACTTGAGTTTAATTCTAAAACCGGGGTTTGACTAAGGCAAACCCCTCCCCCACAACAAATAATCCTCTTTTTATTACAGGTACAGGTTCATAATTGTAGATTTGAGACGAGATCTGGATACCCTTTTTAGCTTTTTTTCGGACGACGCGAACATATTTTCTGTCAGACCTGTGCAGGTCAGGGTCGACATTATTTGTTCAGGGTTGACATTTGTGGGTCAAGGTCGACATTTTTCATAAGACGACATCGAAACGGAAAAATATTTCTGGGTTTTGTTTGTCTTTTCATTCTGGTTTGGGATCAACTGTTAGATTTTCCAGAAATAGTCTACAGACCTCAGAAAATAGCATTCTTTAATCTGCAACTTTGTAAGGTTGGTTCTTCTTTCTATCCTTTTCAATTACTATAATCAAACATATTCATTTAATCAATTAATAGAATTTAAGATCCCCTTCTTTATTCTCTTTTCCAAATAGTTGATTCATTTGTGCATTAGCCCTTCCT
>MU226970.1:331830-370346 GCA_018584345.1 Thuja plicata | reverse complement strand
AGCATATGTGGAGCTCAAAAACGAAGAAGGACCTTATCTAGTCCTTAGCAATTAGGCTTTTCTTGTCTCTGAATCAGGAGTAAAAGGTACAAGGTTCACATAGACATTTCAAGCATTGTGATTCATAGAAGAAAAATCCCTAACATTCATCTCTGCATTTCTGTTCCAAATCTGGTTGCAGATTTTAAAAAAACTCAGTGTAGACACCCAAAGACATCATTATTTAGATTTATAGTATTTTGAGGTTAGTACTTTTCTTCAATTCATTTCAATTAAAGTTTTTAATCTTCCTAAATCTATCACATATTCTCTTCTATAAAACATAATCTAAGGTCTTCCTCTTTATTCTCATTTCCAATCAATTGATTCATTTATGCATTGATCCTTCCTTTGGGGTTTGTTGGTTGTATTTCCAGTTTTGGAGCTTGCCAAATTTTTTTTGAAGTTCTCAATCATATTCATGCCTAAAAGTTGAAAATCTTGTCTAATGTTGTCGAAATCTCTTTGCAAGTAATGATCTTCTAGCCAAAAATCAAGGAAGAGTGTAAAACCCTAAACCCTAAGTTAAATTTTCATGCATATCCAAGAAAAACCCTAGTTCTTCAAAATCCTTTCTATTTTGCTGTTACTTTTTAAGAGAAAACACGACCACTTAAGTCATGTGCTTATTTTATATTATTCACTTAGGTTGTGATGTCTCGTTATGATTTGAGAATATTCCTTTTATTTTCAAGAATTAGCGAATTCCTTTAGTCGTGTTGTCTCTATAAGAAAAGAATATTCTTTCAGTGCTTATGAGAATATTTCACACGAACCGTAAATGAAGATCTTGATCCTGTGATTAGCGAAAAGTCTCTTTGAAAAACCAAAGTTAGAGAATTCCTTTGGCGACTTCGAGTTTAATCATTCATGTTGTCTCAAAATCTAATCAAAGTTACAAGCTGAGTTACAGATGGTTTGAAGGTTCATGCATTCATGTAATCACGAAGAGAAATGTGAGTTAAGTCAAAATATGTTATATTAAGCGATAGTCGATGATCTGAAATATAATCGTGCGGTGGTCGCTAGGTCTCAAAGAAAACTCTTAAGTTAAGGAATCTATCAGTGACTTTGAATTTTCTCAGTCGTGGTGTCTCACAAAGAAACTAGGGTTAACAGGTTGGTTAAAAGCCTTCAGTCGTGTGATCTCTTTTAAAATCAATGGTTAAGTTAAAACCTAGGAGATTAAGTGACTGTTGTCGGATGAAAGAAGGATCTAGTGGCTGGCGTTAAATCACGAAGGAAACTATGAGTTAGTGATTTCTTAAAGCGACATCGATAGTCAATGGGTCGTGATGTCGCAATAAGAAGTATGGTTAAAGAAGAGTTCAGTTAAAAGTAAGTTAGTTTGTAGCGAGAAGATCTAAGCCGTGAAGCAGAAAAGATCTGATGGATAGTGTGTAGTCACTTTTGAAAGTAAAAAATTTAGAGTAGTTCCAGAGATTCAACAATGATTAATTGAGATTTGAACATGTGGCTAAATCTTTCAAAGACTTGAGTTAGTCGGGAAGTCTCGAAGAAAACCTGAGGTAAAGAAATTCCTTTCGAGACATGAAGATAACTTAAGTCATGACGTCTTGAAGTAAACTGTAGTTAAGTGAAAAGATAAGGAGATTACCCGTGAGCTGTTAGATTAAAAGAAGATCTACAGTAGTCATACGTCTTAGACTCTAAAAGAAACCCAAGGTTCAAGATTACACAGTCGCATAGACTCTGAAAGAAACCCAAGGTTCAAGATGAGTTATTAAAGCCTTAAGTCATGGAGTCTTGAAGAGAATGAGAGTTAAGTGATTTCACTAAGTGATTAAGAGATAACTGTTGATCAGAAAGATGATCACATGGTGGTCGTTAAGTCTCAGTAAAGAACTGGAGTTAAGGATAAATTTTTGCGAAAAGAGATTACACAGTCGCGCAGTCGCTGAAGGAAACCAGAGTAAGATCAAGGTAAGATACGAGGTTTTCTCCGCGCCATGTTATGCAGTTGCTAGCCAATCAGAAATAAGAAATTATGACAACATGTTTAAAGAGTTGCTGAGTTGTTTTAAAGGAGCCAATAGAATCAAATCTTGATTTCTTTTTGAATATAATAAGGTTTTTATAAGAAAAGTAATCATTCAAAATTGATCACCTGTCAGTTTGAAATGCCACGGCTAGGAGAAGGAATTGATTTCACAGCACTTAGAAGTAAAGACAGAAAAGCCTGAATTGCAAATTCATGAATTTTGAATAGATTGGTGCATTAATAGGAATTACCATTATTCATTTCATCTTACTATTTTCCAAGTTTCCAGAGCTAATAATTTGCATAAGTGATTAACATTTTTAGAAGAATAGAGTTATCAGGATTTGTAGAGTGAACAATGAAGTCTTCAATTCAGAATGTAGAAAGTAATTATCAGTCCTGAAGGTTTGAGTTATAAAGTAATTCATAGTTGGAAGTGAGGGTTTTGAGTAGATTTGTTTCAATATCGGTGAAAAAAGGAAAGCTGATCAGTTGCAATTTATTCCAGACAATATGAGTAGAGCAGTAAGTGTCACCTCTACCAATGGGAAGAGAGGGGATGATGATGACCACAAAGGAAAGAGGAACTATAAAGAAGAGTTCATTCAACTTCTCCCAGGCTCCAATCAAGGGAAAAAGGTAAACAATGAATACCTAGGAGATAATTATCCATATGTTAGAGATGCTAAGACACCAGATTGTTCTAGTTATCAATATTTCAATCATTTCCATAAAAATAGTGATGGCCCTATGCCCATATCAAACCCTTGGACAAGTGGATTAGAAAAATTAGTTGTCCTTGATGTGTTTGTGGATGTAGACTTGATACTAGAGTTAGCCAATAGATATGACACTATTTCAAAAACCATAAAGAAAGATAATGGCACTGTTTTAGTAACCTTGGATCGAGATTCATTCATGAAATCTTTTGATATATATAACCCTTGTTCCACAGAGATAATTTTGAAAGCCCTAGCTGCCTGAAATATCAGAGAGGTCGGTATGGTAGCAAAGTTGATTCAGGCCCATACGCCTAAGGGAACTAGGAATTACATTGCCCCTATTCCTAGTGATCCTTCACCATACTTTTATAAAGACCTAGCTTTTTATGTGAAATGCATCTCATATGCCCTATGCAGAGTCTTAGGTGTAGACAAAGGAATGGAAAGAGTATCATCAGACATGTTGATGATAATTCTAGAATTGTAGAGTCCTTATGTGAGTACTGATTATGATTACATCCAGTATGTAATTAAAAAGATGCACCAAGGATTTGTTGACATCCAGAGCAAGGTGGGAAGCCCTAAGTTCCTGCAACATTCATTACTCATGCATCTCATTATGCTCCACAACTTCAACATCATGAACCAGTCAAATTTGCAACTTAGAAGATTCTATCATGGACAAATCAAGCATGTACAACTATGGTTAAGGCTATGGAATTACACTTCTAGGGAAAATGAGTTTTGTGCATTGAGAATTAAGTAGTATACCCATTGTTGAGAAATCGAGGGGTGGATATGACCAGATGTCCAGTGAAGGTGTTATAATTGTTGAGACCCTGCCAATTTGTAGATAAGTGGATTGGAGATCGTAACTGGGTTGACTTCTATTGTCACCAAAATTTCACATTGATCAGAGTATATGGATATTCACAACCACCACATATTTTTCCTTATAGAGTGCCAACCATAATTGCAATCATAGAGTTTTTGTGGCAACTTATGTTAACAGATAGGGAGCATTTGGCTTGACATAGGAAAGGGACTTTTACACCAAGAAGGTTCATTGCCTCTGATTTCACAATTGGAAAGAGAGCCTATGACCCTATAAATGGATGGTTGAGGCACTCAGATTTAGAGTTGGTAGTATCCCAAGTTAGGTCCAAATATTCTATGAAAAATGATAGACTGAAAATGTATAAGCATGCTATTTGGGACCAAATTGAAGCTTTTGATGCCTTCAATATAAATTGGATAGAAAGGTCTAAAAATATCATGGCAGATTTCTTAGCTAATGTTGCTTTGAAAAATGATGATTTAACAATAAATGGGGTATCAATAATTGAGATTAAGACAAGACCAGTTGTCGCTGACAATATTTACAACTGGCAAGTATTTGAAGATGACCAAGATATCCTTGATTTCTTCAATGCCTAGACCATTATGAAGACCATCACATAGATTGAAATACTTTACTTGAGGTCATTGATGGCAAGGATTGTGTTTTGGGGGATGAGGTTGTCCAACTAAGTTCTAATGCGATTCCTAAGGGATTGGTAGAAGTAGAAGCATTGTTTAGTGACCAGAGTGTACATTCATCAAGAATAAGCAATGCTAAAATTGAGGATTTGGAAGAGATTAATTTAGGATTAGAGACCACTCCTTAGATAGTATATATTGGAAAAGGATTGGATTCCCATGTCAGAACAAATTTGATAAAATTATTAAGAAAACATAAGCATGTATTTGCATGGTCTTATGAAGATTTAATCTTATAGGGAAGACCTTTTCCGACATGAAATCCCATTGAAATCAGATGTAAAACCATTCAGACAAAAACATAGACCCATTAATCCACTGGTGGCTCCCAACATGAAATAGAAGTTGATGAAACTAAAGGATGTAGGAATTATCCAACCTATTAGGCATTCAACTTGGGTTTCTAATCTAGTACCAGTGAGAAAAAAGAAAGGTTACATAAGATTATGTGTTGATTTCAGAAATCTGAACATTGCATCCTTGAAAGATGATTATTCTCTACCTAATATGGAGGCAATGTTGCATAAGGTTAGTGGTTGTGAGCTATTATCAATGATGGATGGCTTTTTAGGCTACAACCAGGTATTAGTAAAAGAATCTAAATATTTTAAGACTACATTTACTACTCCTTGGAGAACTTATGTATATGTTAGGATGCCATTTGGATTAATAAATGCAGGAGCAAATTTTTAGAGAGCCATGAATGTTGCATTCAAATATTTTATTGATTTATTCATGGTAATCTACCAAGATGACTTGACTGTATTTTCTAAGAAAGAAGGGGATCATTGTGAACATCTAGAAAAAAATTCAATAAATCTTTAGAATATGGTGTCTAATTGAATCCTAGAAAGTGTCAATTTGCAGTCACAGAGGGAAAGTTGCTAGGACATATAGTGTCCAAAGATGGAGTAAGGATTGAACTTGAAAGTATAGAAGCAATTTAAAAGGTCATTGCTCCAAGGAATATCAAAGGTGTGCAATCTTTCCTAGGAAAGATAAATTTTGTCAGAAGATTTTTTGCAAATTTTGCTGAAATTGTCAAACCAATTATTAAGTTATTAAAGAAAGATGCAAAATTCCAGTGGAAAGAAGAAGCTCAACTAGCTTTTGAAAGAATTAAGAAAGTAGTTCAGGAGGCCCCTGTCTTAAAGTCTCTTAATTATAGTAAACCTTTTTCTTTATTCTCATTTGCATACTTTCACACTATTGCTGCTATTTTACTTCAGAAAGATGAGGAAGGATTTGAACATCCTATTGCATTGTTTAGCAAATCTCTTCAAGCCACAGAAATAAACTATGAAATGATGGAGAAGAAGGCATATACTTTGGTGAAATTCGTGAAATCATTCAGACTCTATCTAGTTTGTGCCAAAGTACTAGTATATGTACCCCATTCAACAATAAAGGACATCCTTACTCAATCTGAAGTGACTGGTAAGAGGTGTAAATGGATTAATAGAATCCAGGAATTTGACTTAGAAATCTATATTACTAAATTGGTGAGAGGACAAGGTGTAGAAAAACTTATGATAGAAGAAAACCTAGAATTGGAACAAGTGAATAACATAGTGATGCAGGATTCAACGGTAACAAGTATTGAGAGACAACCCTTCTATGTTTACATCATGTATTATCTTAAGAATGCCAAGTGTCTTGAAGTTATGACATACAATAAAAAAAGGAATCTCAAATTACAAGCTCAAAAGTACACCCTGGTTCAAGGAGATTTGTATTGGAAAGATAAAAATGGTGTACTATTATTATGTCTAGATCAGAGCCAAGCTGAGAAAGTATTAGTTGAAATGCATGCTGGAGTATGTGGAGGACATTTTTCTACTAAGAACACTGCCCATAAAATCTAGAGGGCTGGATATTATTGGCCTAGCCTATTCAAGGATACTCATGTATTTTTCAAAAAAAGTGAACCTTGCCAAAGGTTCTCAAATAAGTTGAAGTTCTCAGGTGCCCTATTATTGAACCTTGTGAGTGCTGAAGCACCTTTTGCAATAAGGGGTATTGACTGTATTGGAGAGTTTTCAGAGAAATCCAGTGTAGGACATAGTTGGATACTTGTTGCCGATGATTATTTTACAAAGTGGATAGAAGCCATTCCCACCAATAAAGAAACTAGCAAAGTGGTCACTGATTTTTTATTAGAAAACATTCTGACCATATTTGGTATCCCTTCAAAGTTAGTGATGGATAATGCTATGTGCTCTAGATCATATGGAATTAAATAATTCTATGATGAATATGAGATCATGATGTCTTATTCCTCCCCATATCATCCTTAGGCAAATGGTCAAGTAGAATCCAGCAATAAAAGCATTTTGAAGATTTTGAAGAAGACCCTTGAAAAGAATAAAAGAGCTTGGCACACAAAATTAAAACTTTCTCTATGGGATGATAGAATAAAAGTAAAGAAAGAAATAGGTAAATCACCTTTTGAAATTGTATATGGTTTACAATCTAAAATTCCTATGAACAATTTGCTACCAGTATACAATTTTATTCGAGAAGAAGAGTTAGAAATGTCTGACCCAGTGAAAGATAGGATCATGCAATTAGAAGATCTTGATGAGGTCAGAAGAGAAGGTCAGAAGGAGAACATAAAATTGCAACAGAAAATGAAGTATCTTTTTTATAAGAGAGGAGAGAACAAAAAATTCATGCCTGGTGATTTAGTACTCCAGTGGAATGTGAGAGTTGAAGATAAGCGGAAGCACAAGAAGTTTGAATATTTATGGTTTGGTCGCTTGATTATTTATCAGAGCTTTGGAAAAGATTCATATCTTCTGAAGAACATGGATGAGGAAGAATTTGAATTTCCAGTGCATGGACAATTCTTGAAACCTTTCTTCAGTTGAGAATGAAAATTTCATGCATAGTAAATTTTGTATCATATGTATATAGGTGTGTTTCTTTCTATTGTGTGTTTTCTTTCTGCAGTAGGTTAGTGAGCGTAGTCTGCAACCAAAGATCTTTGATTCTTGCATTAAAATTGCATTTAAGCATCCTCAATAGAGCCATTGTTCGTTGTATTTCCAATTTTCAAGCTTGCCAGAAATTTTTTGAAGTTCTCAACCATATCCATGCCTAAAAGTTGAAAATCTTGTCTAATGTTGTCGAAATCCCTTTGCAAATAATAATCTTCCGGGAAAAAGTCAAGAAAGAGTGTAAAACCCTAAGCCCTAGGTTAAATCTTCATGCATATCCAAGAAAAACCCTAGTTCTTCAAAATATTTTCTATTTTATTGTTACTTTTTCACAGAAAACCCGATCACATAAGTCATGTGCTTATTTTATATTATTCACTTAGGTCGTGATGTCTCCTTATGATTTGAGAATATTCCTTTTCTTTATGAGACTTAGAAAATGCCTTTAGTCGTGTTGTCTCTATAAGAAAATAATATTCTTCCAGTGCTTATGATATTTCACACGAGCTGTAGATGAATATCTTGATCCTATGATTGGCGGAAAGTCTCTTTGAAAAAATGGAGTTAGAGAATTCCTTTGGCGACTTCGAGTTTACTCAATCGCGTTGTCTCGAAAGCTAATCAAAGTTACAATCTGAGTTAAAGATGGTTTGAAGTTTCATGTAGTCGCGTAATCGCAAAGAGAAATGTGAGTTAAGTCAAAAGATGTGAGATTAAGCGATAGTCATTGATCTAAAATATAATCGTGCACTGGTCGCTAGGTCTTGAAGAAAACTCTTGAGTTAAGGAATCTATCAGTGACTTTGAATTTTCTCAGTCACGGTGTCTTACAAAGAAACCAAGGTTAACAGGTTGGTTAAAATCCTTTAGTCACATGATCTCTTTTAAAATCAATGGTTAGGTTAAAAGTTGGGAGATTAAGGACTGTCATCGAATGAAAGAAGGATCTAGTGGCCGACATTAAATCATGAAGGAAACTATGAGTTAGTGATTTCTTAAAGCAACAACGAGATTCAATGGGTCGTGATGTCGCGATAAGAACTATGGTTAAAGAAGAGTTCAGTTAAGTGTAAGTTAGTTTGCAGTGAGAAGATCTGAGCCATGAAGCAGAAAATATCTAATGGATGGCGTGTAGCCACTTTTGAAAGTCAAAAAGTCAGAGAAGTTCTAGAGATTCAATGATGATTAATTGAGATTTGAACATGTGGCTAAATCTTTCAAAGACTTGGGTTAGTCAGGAAGTCTCGAAGAAAACCTGAAGTAAAGAAATTCCTTCTAAGACATGGAAACAACTTAAGTCATGAAGTAAACTGTAGTTAAGTGAAAAGCTAAGGAGATTACCTGCGATCTGTTTGATTAAAAGTAGATCTACAGTAATCACGAAGTCTCAAAGAAGAAAATAAAAGTACAAAAGGTAAACAAGATTACACGTAGGTCGTCCGATTGAGAAATGATCATGTGATAGTCATGTAATCTTGAAAGAAACTCAGGGTAAATGAAAACTTTTCACGACAAGGAGATTACACAGTCACATAGTCTCCAAAAGAAACCCAAGGATCAAGATGAGTTATTAAAGCCTTAAGTCATGGAGTCTCAAAGAGAATGAGAGTTAAGTGATTTCACTAAACGATTAAGAGATAACTGTTGATCAGAATGATGATCATGTGGTGGTCGTTAAGTCTCAGTAAAGATGTGGAGTTAAGGATAAATTTTCACGACATAGAGATTACATAGTCACACAGTCACTGAAGGAAACCAGAGTAAGATCAAGGTAAGATATGAGGTTTTCTCCATGCCATGTTATGCAGTTTCCAGACAATAAGAATGAAGAAATTATGACAGCATGTTTAAAGAGTTGCTGAGTTGTTTTAAAGGAGCCAATAGAATCAAATCTTGATTTATTTTATAATATAATAAGGTTTTTATAAGAAAAGTAATCATTCAAAATTGATTACCTGTCAGTTTGAAATGCCATGGATAGGAGCAGGAATTGATTTCATAGCACGTAGAAGGACAAAAAATATTGAATTGTGAATTCATGAATTTCGAAGAGATTGGTGCATTAATAGGCATTACCGTTATTCATGTCATCTTAACAATTTCCAAGTTTCCAGAGCTCAGAATTTGCATAAGTGATTAACATTTTTAGAAGAACAGAGTTATCAGGATTTGCAGAGTGAACAACAAAGTTTTCAATTTAGAATCTAAAAAGTGATTATCAGTGCTAAAAGTTTGAGTTATAAAGTGATTCATATGTGGAAGTGAGGGTTTTGAGTAAATTTGTTTTAATATCGGTGAAAAGGGAAAGTTGATCAGTTGCAATTTACACCAGACAGTATGAGTAGAGCAGTAAGTGTCACCTCTACCAGTGGGAAGAGAGGGGATGATGATGACCTCAAAGAAATGAGGAACTATTCAGAAGAGTTCATTCAACTGCTCCCAGGCTCCAATCAAGGGAAAAAGGTAAACGATGAATACCTAGGAGATAATTATGCATGTGTTAGAGATGCTAAGACAATAGATTATTCTGGTTATCACTTGTTCAATTATTTTGATAAAAATAGTGATGGCCCTATGCCCATATCAAACCCTTGGATAAGTGGATTAGCTAAATTAGTTGTCCCTGATGTGTTTGTGGATGTAGACTTGATACTAGAGTTATCTAGTAGATATGACATTGTTTCAAAAACCATTAAGAAAGATGATGGCATTGTTTTAGTAACCTTGGATCGAGCTTCATTCATGAAAGTTTTTGATATATATATAACCCTTGTTCCACAGAGATAAATTTGAAAGCCCTAGTTGCTAGATATAATAGAGAGGTTGGTATTGTAGCAATGTTGATTTGGGCCCATACGCCTGAGGGAACTAGGAATTACATTGCCCCTATTCCTAGTGACCCTTCACCATACTTTTTTAAAGACCTAGCTTTTTATATGAAATACATCTCATATGCCCTATGCAAAGTCTTAGGTGTAGACAATGGAAGGGAAAGAGTATCATCAGACATACTGATGATAATTCTAGAATTGCAGATTCCTTATGTGAGTATTGATTATGATTACATCCATTGTGTAATTGACAAGATGCACCAAGGATTTGTTGACATCCAGAGCAAGGTGGGAAGCCCTAAGTTCTTGCAATATTTGTTAGAATAGGTAGAAACCTAATCTCCCAAGAACACTTGCATGTATAACCCTGTCACATGGAAGAAGCAAAGAACATAAAGCAAGAAAAATCTATGGAGGCCAAAAAGCGAGAGGCATCATATGCACATTCAAATGAAACAATATTATATTATGAACAATGTATTACAATATGATTCAATGTATTATGAAATACAAAGAGGCGATTCCTTAAAGGAATCACAAAACCCTAAAAGGGAAACCCTAAGGTTGGCTTAAGCAACTAGAGTGAATAGGTGAGTTAGTAATTAGATCATAATGATTTAATTAATAACCCAAGAGACTATTACTCTAACACCCCCCCTTAAGATAAGCTTAGGGAGAAGCAAAACCTAGGAGACTACTGTAGAAAGCAGGAAAGATGGGTCCTGGCAACAAAGGCCTGATCACGTACCCAAGTACAAGAAATCTTTGTAAAGCGGGGAAATAGGGAAAACCTAGTGGGAAAAACTCTACCTCAAAAAGAGATGGAAAAGATGAAGGAAACCAAGCCTCCAATCTAGGGAAGGTTCCAAAGAAAGGAACAAGAAAGAGCAAGAAGCATCTCCAAAGCATGAAGCTATAAACACTGTCAGAAGAAACTGCTAGAACCCCCACTGAAATAGTGCATGACCAGGTAGAGAAGACAAAGTCTGAAGAGTTGATCAATCAAAGAGGTTACCTCCAAAAGTAGGAATGAACGAGTGTCTATATAGTAGATGATCCATCTCACCAAAATACATAGGTGCCTAGCCACTGCATCCGCCTAGTACATAGGAACAAGAACTGAATACGTAGATCACTCAATTGAACCAAGGAAGCAATAGAACCAATAGGTGAACCCCCCCCATAATGTTGAATAGGGAGAGGGGTGACAGGAACACTGAAATGCAATGCCAGAAATAGCTGCAAGAAGAAGAATCAGGAGCACCAACAATGCAACAGAAGGTACAAGCATAGGATAAAGGGCGGTGTCATTGACACACAGTATGGGATAATGTTGTGGAAGGTATGCTCACTTGACAAAGGTGGATGAGCACAAAAGGAAAAACATCATAACCCCCCATGGCACTTTATAACTGAGTGCTAGTAAAAACAAACACAAGGAGCTCGAAATCCCAGATATGCAAAAGTAGGCACTTTATCTCAGTGTGTTTACAAAAAAGAGAATGCTATAGAAGAGAAGCATATAATGCTCAGAAGTCAGAAAGAAGAGTGAGCCAGAAGAACAGAAGAAGAGATCCCAGGACTTGTAGAACCCAAGTAATCAGCCAAAGTGAGAAAGAGAAAAACTCAGAGGAGAAAGAACCTAGATAATAATCTAGATAAAGACCCCTGCAACTAAAAAACTCATTGAACCAACTTTTCGACGATATCTGGTTTGCCAAAAATAGAGTCCAGATGAGCAAGATATGGCTCCCGGAAGGCAAAAACTAGACATCAGACTTTGAAAATAAAAAATACTATCAAAACAATAGATCCAAAAAATCTAACCTCCATAATCAGAAATATCTCGAAAAGAGCTTTTCGACGATATAAAGAAGTCTGAAAAAGACCTCCGTATGCTCTAGATAGAACAAAAACAACGTCAGGGGGTTAGAAAGGCTCCAAAAAACAAGTTTAAAGCCCGTGGGGTTGAAAAAAAAAAATCCCTTGGGCGCATGGCACATGTAGGAGCTGGAGCATAGCTCCCGGTCACCCATGTGACCGCCATTGGTAGCAATAGGCCTGCGGGGCTAAAAGACCCGCCGGGCGGCGGTGGAGTTGGGAGGTGGTGGGCGCCACTGGGGGTCGGGAGGCAATGGGCGCCAGAGTGGAGGCCAGTAGGGGCCAAGAGGCATTGGAGGAGCTGTGCCAGTGGGGCGGCATGGTCGAGAGGTAGTGGAGCTAGGTGGTGGGGCTAGTGGAGGCGCAGGTAGTGGCGGGGCTGGAGGAACCGATGAAGCCCACAGTAGCAGCGGGAGGCGCAACTGGTGGCGGTGGAGCGCCGGTGGCACCTTCAAAAAAACATTGCATGCGTTATTTTAATGCAAAAAAAAATTAAAAAATGTGTTTTTTGTGTATTTTTCTCAGTTTTCATGCCCGTACGACACTAGAAACCAAATTTTTTTTGCCTCAGAGTCACGTTGTCCAAAATCGACAAGTTTTGTATGGATTTTGGGGTTTTTGGGCGCTCTGAGCTCAATGGAGATGCTCGTTTGAGCCCAAAGTGACCAGAAAAAAAGACCACTTCTAAATCCACATAAATTTTTTGAAAAAAATCAATAAAAACCTCCAGCTTCTGAAGCACTTCAACAAAACACGAACAATGAGTAGCAAGATGGCTCTGATACCATGTTAGAATAGGTAGAAACCTAATCTCCAAAGAACACCTACATGTATAACCCTGTCACATGGAAGAAGCAAAGAATAAAAAGCAAGAAAAATCTATGGAGGCCAAAAAGCCAGAGGCATCATATGCACATTCAAAAGAAACAATATTCTATTATGAACAATGTATTACAATATGATTCAATGTGTTATGAAATACAAAGAGGTGATTCCTTAAAAAGGAATCATGAAACCCTAAAAGGGAAACCCTAAGGTTGGCTTAAGCAACTAGAGTGAATAGGTGAGTTAGTAACTAAATCATAATGATTTAATTAATAATCCAAGAGACTATTACTCTAACAATATTCATTACTCATGCATCTAATTATGTTCAACAACTTCAACATCATGGACCAATCAAATTTGCAACTTAGAAGATTCTATCATGGAGAGATCAACCCTGTACAACTATGGTTAAGGGTATGGAATTACACTTCTAGGGAAAATGAGTTTTGTGCATTTGAGAATTGGGTAGTATACCCATTGTTGAGAAATCTAGGGGTGAATATGACCAGACTTCCAGTGAAGGTGTTACAATTGTTGAGACCCTGACAATTTATAAATAACTGGAATGGAGATCATAACTGGGGTGACTTCTATTGTCAGCAAAATTTCACATTAATTAGAGTATATGGTTTTTCACAGCCACCACATATCTTGCCTTATAGAGTGCCATCCAAAATTGCAATCATGGAGTTTCTATGGCAACTTATGTTAACAGATAGGGAGCATTTGACTTCACACAGGAAAGGAACTTTTACACCAAGGTATATCATTGCCTCTAATTTCAAAATTGAAAAGAGAGCCTATGACCCTGTAAATGGATGGTTGAGGCACTAAATGATGAATGTTTCCCTGTATAGATATATTGATACAGAGGGCTTTATATAAAGTGCCAAAAAGATTTTAAAACCCACCATTATGATTACCAAAAGACATCAGCCTTGTGAGGAAGAGGATTTGATTAGAAAAATCCTTGAAGAGGATGTAATTTCAACAAGATTGACAAAATATCATGATTTGATGGATTTGGAGCAGCATCTAAAGAAGAAAGGGATCCCATTTGGTGGATATTTCCCATGTATGTTCTATTTGCAAAAATTAGAGAAGATGATTGAGTCACATGGCATACTTAGTAATCAAATTGAAGAGCAAATTGAAGATAAGGACAGAAGTCCAAACAAGCAATCATCATCAAAGTACAATAGTAGCTACTCCATACATAGCTCACCACCCCATGATAAACCACCTCATAATGAGGAAAATATCATTGACTTGACAAAAGTACATGAGGCTGAGGTGGATGTAGAGCCTCCACAAAAGAAGCAAAGAGTGGAAGTAGGGGAGCCTTCTGTTGCAAAAATACAGAAGAAGAAAAAGGATAAAATTATTGCCCTATTCACAGGGACTAGTGCCTATGACCACCAACTAAGAAAAATGATAAGAGAGGGAAAGAAAAGGAGGGAGGACATTGATGACAATGTGGAGATGCCTCTTATTTTGTGCCAAGATGAAAAATGAACTACAACAAGAGGAGTTCCTAAAAGATGATGAATTTATCAAGACCAAGGAGTTCAAGGACTTCCTTATATGAGCTAAACAAGAGCAAGTTGGGGCACAGTTGAAATCCCAAGGAGGCGAAGCCATAACCAGTGAAGCTTTATAGGCCCTCCAAGCATATGACCCAGTGTCTGAGAATATGACTCCTGATGAGGCCAGACAACTTGTGAAGTCAAGTGGTATGCTCCTAGTGGAAGGATAGGACCTGCCTGCAACCTTCATTATAGATCAAATCAGAAGGCAACCAGATGTCAAGATCTCAATAGAGACACAAATAGGAGAGATGATCAAAGGGTGTAGTTATGATTCTAAATCCCAAACCATAGCAATGTGGTCTCTGGCTTCTAAAAATCAAAAGCCCTCACTAATCAATGTCCAAGAGAAGATGGAGGGAGACAAGATAATATGGTTTTTCCATAACACAGGAGACCTGGAGATTTCCTAGGCCCTGACCCATTTTTCTCACCTAAATGAGGCAAAAGTAGTACAGATGTCTAATAGATACCAAAAATTGTTTGATGAAACAAGCCTCATTGTCAGAGACAGAGAACTAGGTCTGATGAAGATTAGTGCAATGGAAAAGATAATTGCATATTTGACTCAAAAGCTGCAAGAAATGCCTAAATTTGCTCCTGCTTCGCCTAAGCAGTGTAAAGATGTTGAGATCCAGACTGAAGACACAGTGTATGTTGCATCGGAAATAGAGCAGGTAATTAAGGAGCATAATGAAGTTTTTTTGGGAGCCCTAATGCAAATTTTACAGCATAGGGTAAATATGGTGTATATGGAAAATTTCCTGGCCTACAAGTTGAAGTGAACCATTTTGTGTCAATTTTGAACCCCTACTTTGTAGTATGGTCAGTTAGGATTGGGTTATTTGAGAGGTTAGAATCATTGCAGCCAGTGAGATCAGATTTGCCAGAGATTGTAACCCAAGTTGGAGATGAGATAGAACAGTTAGGGTAACCTTGTCCTTTTTCAAAGGCAAGGAAAATCAAATTGAGACCAGGTTGAATATGTTTGGACCTGACTATAATAAATTTTTGCCTTCAATCAGGTCAAAGGATAATCATATCAAGACATTAGGAGTATGGAGAACTAACTTTTACACTTTACTACCGACTAAAGAGGTATATATTTATGACAATGGAGAATTATATATTGAGAGGTACAATAAGATTTTAGATGAGGCATTTAAGGCCAAAACATATTTCAATAAGTTTATAACAGATGTCAAGATAATTATAGATGCTAAATGGGAAAGGAAGAAGGCACAAATTGAAAGCATTCAGAGCTTTAATTGACCTATAGAGGATAATGTCACAACATGAGATGTTCTTACAAAGCCCAAGAAGAAGAAGCCTGTCACTGTTGACCTTGACATTATGGATGAAGAGTAGAAGGACACCTAGCACCTGATCTTTGAGCACATGGAGGTTAGTCATCTGAAAGATAACTGTATGTTAGCCTGTAATGGTGATCACTTAATCTTGCTACAACTATTTGAGGCTATCCAAAACATATGCAGATAAAGGTGCCAGCTAGCAGAAGATTTCAAAGATTTAATTTGGATGTATTCCTATTTTGTCCTTCCACCGCTTGGTCTCTTCTTGTCTTTGTCCTCTTCTAAGTTTTTAGGGTTAGGTCTTAAACCATCCAAATCTTGTTGCATCCTTAATTATGAAGGATTCCAAGATGGTTTGGACTATATATGGAGCTCTTGAATCATTTTGTAAAAAAAATGGAATAGATTGGAATATGATGAGATAAGAATTGCAAGCTAGACTACTTTATTGTCTGAGTTTTTGTGCATATTGTATTTTAAATGTATTTGAAATAGTGATCAAATTAATAAAATACATTGTAGTTTCTGGCCTATATCTTGTGTTTTTCTCTTTATATTTATGTTTTAGCTCTTGTATGCTTAAATTGTAAGGCAATTTAGATATACCAATTACAAGGTAATTGTGCAGTGCTTGTGAGTTCTTTCAAGGAGAGAGTAAGTCTTTCAGGTGATCCCAGAGAGTAAAGCATTAGTATTAGGATATGATAACATGGGTATTGGAGTGAAAGGTAGTTTGTAAGGCATTCTACTCAAATTGCATGTATTTACATTAATCAGTTGTTGTGGATTCACATTTGGTATGGAATCTTTGCCCAAGGATTAGGCACTGGTTAGGGTTTGGAAAATCAGTTAAATCATCATCTAATATTCAAAAAATAAATTGAAAATTTTATGTTTCAATCATATATACATAGAAGTTTAAGTAATTGTATCAGAATATACAGTTCAGTTTGTTGAATCCTTCAAGAGAGAATCAATAGGTTAACCCTCCTAAGTTCAGAGAATTATAAAAGGAAGAAGGATGAGAATCCTTATCACATTACTATTTTCTATTATTAAGATAATGGTTTGGCTTATTAAGCTCTGTATCAGATTAATTACGGTCATTTGCATAGTTTTCTATCTACAGATACAGTAAAATACAATTAGCAAAAGACCTAATCCACTGTAATAGATACTGCAAGTTCGTAATCATTCAAAGGTAATACCTACCTGAGTTTGTGGAGCTCAAAAAAGAAGGAGGATATTATCCAATCTTCATCAATTAGGCTTTTCTTGCACAAGGTAAATTGGAAATATACAGAGCAAGCATTCACACTGTTTTAGGGTTCTTGCAAGAAAAATCCCTAACAAACTAGCGACTCTACTGGGGATGAAAAGTATTGTCCCGTAATCTCTGGTTGAATATTGATTTATAAATACCATAGTTGAGTTTGCTTATCTAGGTCATTCTTATAGTATTCATATTTCCCAAACTTGTGTTGGGTGGCAACTCTAAAAGTAAATCTCTGTAATCAGTGCAAAATTGAAACATTTATACAAATTTTACAAATATGAATACTAGGTCAAGAATGAGAGAGAATCTTGAAGTTGAGTTGGATAGTGGAATCCCAAATACTTCAAGGAATAAGATGTCTTGGAGAGAGAAGAATAATTAGGCCAATATTAATGACTCTTCTCCAAGAAATGAAGAGAACAACACTAGAAGGAAAGATATAAATCAATCCATTCATGAGGGGAACACCTCAAAGTATGAAGAATCCCTTGACCTTGGATTAGAAACATATGCAATTAATACTACTTATAGTGAAAGAGAAGGAACTGATACTATTAGCTCAGACTCTGAAGTTCCTTCTGATGAGCTTGCTGAAGAGGAAAGAATCCTCATGAGGCAGTTAGCCCTTATTCAGCAAAAGAAAAGGGAAAAAGATCTTAAAAAGAAAAACCATGAGAAAAAAGATGTTGATAAGTTTAGAAGAAGATCTTTAAGACATAAAGCTGCAAAAAATGTTGAGAGGTCTCGTAGAGACCAAGAGACTCCAAACACCCATAAAATTTTAGGTCCTCAAGCCGATAGGGACAAAGGAAAAAATAAAGTTGTTGAAAATGAAGTTGAGGAACCAAAAACTCATAAAATCCTGACTGAACAAATGTCTAAGCTAGAAATTAACCTTGAAAGATCAAGAAGGGAGAAAGAAACTATGGCAAAGATGATGGAAAAGGAAAAAGCTGAAGCTGCTACCTTGGAGATGAAGAAAAAGATTGAATTTTTTCAATCTTCTAAATATTCTCATACTAGTGGTGAAAATACTACATCTTCAAAATCCAAGACTGTTTCTTTCCAAGAGGATGAAAAATTTCAAAGGAGGCCATTGCATCCAGAAAGGTACAAGCAATTGACTTTTATTGGCATTCCTGGTTATCCTAATGTAGTTCCTAATGATATTGGAGAAAAACTCCCTAATTTTTCAGGAAAAAATGTTATTTCTTGTGAAGTTCATTTGAGGAAATTTATAGATATTATAGATGATTTAAATATTAATCATGAAGATATCCTAATGAAGCTATTTGTTCAATCCCTAGTAGAAGATGCTAGGGAATGGTTCAGAGGATTGTCTAATGGTTATGTAGCATCTACGGAAGAATTCATAGATTTGTTCAAAGACCAGTATGGTGACAAAACCAATGAAGGGTTCTTGCTAAATGAATTCAATAACATAAAAAGGAATTTCAATGAAGAGGTTACTGAATTCAACACAAGATTTCAAAGACCCATGCACAAGATCTTTAAAAAAATCAAACTGGATGAAAAGGTATGTTTGGCTACATACCTAAATGCTTTTGATTAAAAAATGGGTTATGCTCTTAGAGATAAAAATCCCAGAAGTCTCACTGATGCATATAAAATAGCAACAAATATAGAGATGAACAGAAGGGTATCATGAAAAATGGGTAGAAGAGATGATGCTTGTTTTAGTAGGAGCAAATAACCTGAATATAAAGAATACAAGGCTCCACAAAATAATAGACCATCCTATAAAAATAACTATAACCCACAAAATAGGATGCAAAATCATCCCTATGGTACCCAGTTCAAAGATGGAAAACCTACCCCACCACCAAGAAAAGATAAATCAGAAAATAGGACTCCTAACCCTCTACATAAAAATATTGTGAATATGTGCAGTTCTACTTACTGGTGTGAGGTTTGTCAAGCCCCACTTAACCCTAATTTTTGTGTTGTAGCCATGGATATAAGTGCTAATGAAGAGAAATAAGGTGAAGAAGATGAGCTATGTGATCACAATAGATGTGATATGACTAATGCTTGTGCATGATCTGATATAGATTTTGAAGAAGAAGTTGAGAACCATGACATGTATGGTTCACAGAGAAGAATGAAGGTACATCATGAACAAGTCCTATCTGATAGTGATGAAGAGGAGGTTGATGATATAAGATTCTATGCATAGAATAGTCAATGATCTACCACCATAATGAAACCCTCTGATGAGGAAAAGGCTAGAATCACTACTGATCTAGTGATCAAAGTAAGAAATAACTACCACTTGAGAAATAGAGTTGTGGGTAATGTGGATAGTCAGCCAACAGACATCTTCATTAAAGAAAATAAGATAGATGCCAAATATATACCAAAAAGAGATGGACCTGGGGAGAATGTAAATAAACCTAAGGTAAAAATTGTAAACAAAGCTAGTGATCCAAAAGATGTACATGAAGGAAAAACTAAAGTGCCAGAAGCAAGTGCTTCTTCTTCCAAAGTTGAAAATAAGAAATCCAAGAAGGAAGAGCCTAATCTAAACATTCAAATAGAGGAAAATAATTCATTATAGAAAAACCTAAACCCTCTAATGTGAAATATACTCCAGTGGATATGGGTCAGTGTTTATCTCAAATGACTGTCAAGGTCCCATTCCTAGAAATGATGAGGATAAAAGAACACAAAGAAGAGGTCATTTCAGTGTTAAACAATGTATCACCAATCAAACCTCAAAAACCAGAATATGTTGAAAATAAATCTAACAATAAGGGAAAGGAGCCTAAGGGGATGATTTCTGAGATCCCTCAGATTTATCTAAACACAAATAATTCTGCATGGGTTGTTGATCCTTTTTTCCTAACATTGGTAATTAATGGTAAAATACTCAAAAATTGCATGATAGATTCAGGGGCATCCAATACTGCCATGCCTGCAGAAATCATTAGATCCATGGGATTGCAAGTAGATACTCCTCATGGGAGGTGTCAAGCAATGGATTCAAGAGAGATCCTTGTTGTTGGAACCATTGAGGCTTTACCTTATAAATTATCCATATGCCCTGATACAATATTAACAATGAGTGTACTGGTGGTTGATATTCCACCATATTATGGCATGTTACTGTCCATAAAATGGAGTGCTTCAATGGGGACAATATTCAGTGTGGTTTGTCTTATGCCACTTTCAATATTGTTGGGAATAATGTAAAAGTGTCGAGAGAAGGTAGGACACCTCATATGATTGAGTTGCATGAAGATACTAATATTAACTACTGTGTTGATATTGATATGGAAAATTTTAGAGTAAAAAGGAGTGCTCATCAATGTAAAAAGATTGATCCTTTAGTGAAGGAGTTAATTACATAGAATGATGGTTTATGGAAAATGTATTTTGATGGAGCCTGTTCTAAAGAAGGATCAGGAGCTGGAGTCTTACTTATCTCTCCATCAGGTATGACATTTAAATATTCTTTTTTGTTATCTTTCCAGTGCACAAACAATACATCAGAATATGAACCTTTGTTTCTAGGGCTAGACATGGCTGCTAAACATGGAATAAAATGTCCAAAAGTTTATGGTGACTCAGGGTTAGTAGTAGCCAAAGTCACATCCAAATATGTTGTGAAAAATAATAGACTGGAAATGTATAAGCATGCTATTTGGGACCAAATTGAATCTTTTGATGCCTTCAATATAAATTGGATAGAAAGGTCTAAAAATATTATGGCAGATTTCTTAGCTAATGTTGCTTTGAAAAATTATGATTTAACATTAAATGGGGTATCAATAGTTGAGATTAAGACAAGACCAGTTGTCCCTGACAATATTTACAACTGGCAAGTATTTGAAGATGACCAAGATATCCTTAGATTTCTTCAATGCCTAGACCATTATGAATACTAGCACATAGATTGCAATACTTTACTTGAGGTCATTGATGGCAAGGATTGTGTTTTGGGGGATGAGGTTGTCCAACTAAGTTCTAATCAGATTCCTAAGGGATTGGTAGAACTAGAAGAGTTGTTTAGTGACCAGAGTGAACATTCATAAAAAACAAGCAATGCTAAAATTGAGGATTTGGAAGAGATAAATTTAGGATTAGAGACCACTCCTCAGATAGTATATAATGAAAAAGGATTGGATTCCCATGTCAGAAAAAATTTGATAAAATTATTAAGAAAACATAAGCATGTATTTGCATGGTCTTATGAAGATTTAAAAGCTTATAGGGAAGACCTTTTCCAGCATGAAATCCCATTGAAATTAGATGTACAACCATTCAGAAAAAATAAAGAATCATTAATCCACTGTTGGCTCCCAAGATGCAATAAGAGTTGATGAAACTAAAGGATGTAGGAATTATCCAGCCTATTAGGCTTTCAACTTGGATTTATAATATAGTACCGTGAGAAAAAAATAATGGTGACATATGATTATGTGTTGATTTTAGAAATCTGAACATTGCATCCTTGAAAGACAATTATTCTCTACCTAATATGGAGACACTGTTGCATAAGGTTAGTGGTTGTGAGCTATTATCAATGATGGATGGCTTTTCAGGATACAACCAGGTATTAGTAAAAGAATCTGAACAATTTAAGACTGCATTTACTACTCCTTGGGGAGCTTATGTATATGTTAGGATGCCATTTGGATTAATAAATGCAGGAGAAACTTTTCAGAGAGCCATGGATGTTGCATTCAAAGAGTTTATTGATTTATTCATGGTAATCTACCAAGATGACTTGACTGCATTTTCCAAGAAAGCAGAGGATCATTGTGAACATCTAGAAATTTTTTTCAATAAATCTTTAGAATATGGTGTCTCATTGAATCCTAGAAAGTGTCAATTTACAGTCATAGAGGGAAAGTTGCTAGGACATATAGTGTCCAAAGATGGAGTAAGGATTGACCTTGAAAGGATAGAAGCTATTCAAAAGGTCACTTCTCCAAGGAATATCAAAGGTGTGCAATCTTTCCTAGGAAAGATAAAAAATTTCAAAAGATTTATTGCAAATTTTGCTGAAATTGTCAAACTAATTAGTAAGTTATTGAAGAAAGATGCAAAATTCCAGTGGAAAGAAGAAGCTCAACTAGCTTTTGAAAGCATTAAGAAAGTAGTTCAGGAGGCCCCTGTCTTAAATTCTCCTGATAACAGTAAGCCTTTTTCTTTATTCTCATTTGTATCCTTTTACACTATTGTTGTTGTTTTACTTCAGAAAGATGAGGAAGGATTTGAGCATCCTATTGCATTCTTTAGAAAATCTCTTCAAGCTATAGAGGTAAAATTTGAAATGATGGAGAAGCAGGCATATGCTTTGGTGAAAGCTGTGAAATAATTCATACCCTATCTGGTTTGTGCCAAAGTACTAGTATATGTACCCCATTCAGTAGTAAGGACATCCTTACTCAATCATAAGTGACTGGTAAGAGGTGTAAATGGATTAATATAATTCAAGAATTTAACTTAGAAATCCATATTACTAAATTGGTGAGAGGAAAAGGTGTAGCAAAACTTATGACAGAAGAAAACCTAGACTTGGTACAAGTGAATAACATAGTGATGCAGGATTCAATGGTAAAAAGTATTAAGAGACAACCCTTCTATGTTGACATCATGTATTATCTTAAGAATGCCAAGTGCCCTAAAGTTATGACAGACAATAAAAAAAGGAGTCTCAGATTACAAGCTTAGAAGTACACCCTGGTTCAAGGAGATTTGTATTGGAAATATAAAAATGGTGTACTATTAATATGTCTAGATCAGAGCCAAGCTGAGAAAGTATTAGTTGAAATGAATGTTGGAGTATGTGGAGGACATTTTTCTGCTAAGACCATTGCCCATAAAATATTGAGGGTTGGATATTATTGGCCTAGCTTAATCAAGGATACTCATGAATTTTTAAGAAAATGTGAACCTTGCCAAAGGTTCTCAAATAATTTGAAATTCTCAGGTGCCCTGTTATTGAACCTTGTGAGTGCTAAAGCACCTTTTTCAATGTGGGGTACTGACTTTATTGGAGAGTTTTCAAAGAAATCCAATGGAGGACACAGTTGGATACTTGTTGCCACTGATTATTTTACAAAGTGGATAGGAGCAATTCCCACCAAGAAAGAAACTAGCAAAGTGGTTACTGATTTTTTATTAGAAAACATTTTGACTAGATTTGGTGTCCCTGCAAAGTTAGTGATGGATAATGCTATGTGCTTTAGATCAGATGAAATTAAAGAATTCTGTGATGAATATGAGATCACGATGTCTTATTCCTCCCCATATCATCCTCAGGCAAATGGTCAAGCATAATCCAGCAATAAAAACATTTTGAAGAAGACCTTGAAAAGAATAAAAGAGCTTGGCACACATAATTAAAAATTGCTCTATGGGCTAATAGAATAAAAATAAAGAAAGCAACAGGTAAATAAACTTTTGAACTTGTATATGGTTTACAATCTAAAATTCATATGAACAATTTGCTACCAGTATACAAGTTTATTCAAGAAGAAGAGTTAGAAATGTCTGACCCAATGCAAGATAGGATCATGCAATTAGAAAATATTGATGAGGTCAGAAGAGAAGGTCAGAAGGAGAACATAAAATTGCAACAGAAAAAGAAGTATCTTTTTGATAAGAGAGCATGGAACAAACAATTCATGCCTGGTGATTTAGTACTCCAGTGGAATGTGAGAGCTGAAGATAAGGGGAAGCACAAGAAGTTTGAATCTTTATGGCTTGGTCCCTTTATTATTTATTATATCTTTGGGAAAGATTCCTATCTTTTGAAGAACGTGGATGAGGAAGAATTTTAATTGCCATTGCATGGAAAATTCTTGACACCTTTCTTCAGTTGAGAATGAAAATTTCATGCACAGTAAATATTGTATCATATGTATATAGGTGTGTTTCTTTATGTTTTGTGTTTCCTTTCTGCAATAGGTTAGTGAGCGTATTCTATGTGGTCTGCAACCAGAGATATGTGATTCTTGCATTAAACTTGCATTTAAGCATCCTCAGATAGAGCCACTGTTGGTTGTATTTCTAGTTTTGGAGCTTGCCAATTTTTTTTTAAGTTCTCAGTCATATCCATGCCTAAAATTTGAAAATATTTTCTAATGTTGTCAAAATCTCTTTGTAAATAATGGTCTTCCAACCAAAAATCAAGAAAGAGTGTAAAACCCTAAGCCCTAGGTTAAATTTTCATGCATATCAAAGAAAAACCCTAGTTCTTCGAAATCCATTCTATTTTTTTGTTACTTTTTTAGAGAAAACCCGATCACTTAGGTCATGTGATTATTTTATATTATTCCCTTAGGTCACGATGTCTCATTATGATTTGAGAATATTCCTTTTCTTTTCGAGACTCAGTGAATTACTTTAGTCATGTTGTCTCTATAAGAAAATAATATTCTTCCAGTGCTTATGAGTTTCCACACGAGCCGTAGATGAAGATCTTGATCCTGTGATTGGCAGAAAGTCTCTTTGAAAAACTAGAGTTAGAGAATTCCTTTGGTGACTTTGAGTTTGCTCAGTCGTGTTGTCTCAAAATCTAATCAAAGTTACAAGCTGAGTTAAAGATGGTTTGAAGTTTCATGCAGTCGCATAATCACGAAGAGAAATGTGAGTTAAGTCAAAAGATGTGAGATTAAGTGACAGTCGTTGATCAAAAATATAATCATGTGGTGGTTGCTAGGTCTCAAAGAAAAATCTTGAGTTAAGGAATCTATCAGCGACTTTGAATTTTCTCAGTCACGATGTCTCACAAAGAAACCAGGGTTAACAGGTTTGTTAAAATCCTTCACTCGCGTGATCTCTTTTAAAATCAATGGTTAAGTTAAAACCTGGGAGATTAACTGACTGCCCTCGGATAAAAGAAGGATCTAGTGACTAGCGTTAAATCATGAAGGAAACTATGATTTAGTGATTTCTTAAAGCAACAATGAGATTCAATGGGTTGTGATGTCGCGATAAGAACTATGGTTAAAGAAGAGTTCAATTAAGTCTAAGTTATTTTGCAATGAGAATATCTGAGCCATGAAGCATAAAAGATATGATGGATAATGTGTAGTCGCTTTTGAAAGTCAAAAAGTCAGAGAAGTTCCAGAGATTCAGCGATAATTAATTGAGATTTGAACATGTGGATAAATCTTTCAAAGACTTGAGTTATTCGAGAAGTCTCGAAGCAAACCTAAGGTAAAATAAATTCCTTTCGAGACATGGAGATAGCTTAAGTCGCGAAGTCTCAAAGTAAACTGAAGTTAAGTGAAAAGCTAAGGAGATTACCCGCAAGCCATTAGATTAAAAGCAGATCTACAATAGTTGTGAAGTTTCAGAGAAGAAAATAAAAGTACAAAAGGTAAACAAGATTACACACGGGCCGTCCGATTGAGAAATGATCATGTGATAGTCGTGTAATCTCGAATGAAACTCAGGGTAAATGAAAAAATTTTGCGACAAGGAGATTACACAGTCCCATAGTCTCTAAAAAAACCCAAGGTTCAAGATGAGTTATTAAAGCCTTAAGTCACGGAGTCTCGAAGAGAATGAGAGTTAAGTGATTTCACTCAGTGATTAAGAGATAACCATTGATCAAAATAATGATTGTGTGGTGGTCGTTAAGTCTTAGTAAAGAACTGGAGTTAAGGAAAAATTTTTGCAACAAAGAGATTACACAGTCGCGCACTCGCTGAAGGAAACCAGAGTAAGATCAAGGTAAGATATGAGGTATTCTCCATGCCATGTTATGCAGTTGCCAGCCAATCAGAATGAAGAAATTATGACAGCATGTTTAAAGATTTGTTGCATTGTTTTAAAGGAGCCAATAGAATCAAATCTTTATTTCTTTTCAAATATAATAAGGTTTTTATAAGAAAATTAATCATTCAAAATTGATCACCTGTCAGTTTGAAATGCCACAGTTAGGAGTAGAAATTGATTTCACAGCACGTAGAAGTAAAGATAGAAAAGATTGAATTGTGAATTCATGAATTTCAAAGATATCGGTGCATTAATAGGCTTTACCGTTATTCATTTCATCTTACCGGTTTCCAAGTTTCCAGAGCTCAGAATTTGCATAAGTGATTAAAATTTTCAAAAAAATAGAGTTATCAAGATTTTCTGATTGAACATCAAAGTTTTCAATTTAGAATCTAGAAAGTGATTATTAGTGCTGAAGGTTTGAGTTATAAAGTGATTCATAGTTGGAAGTGAGGGTTTTGAGTAGATTTTTTTCAATATCGGTGAAAAAGGAAAGTTGATCAGTTGCAATTTACACCAAACAGTATGAGTAGAGCAATAAGTGTCACCTCTACCAGCGGGAAGAGCAGAGATGATAATGACCTCAAAGGAAAGAGGAACTATTCAAAAGAGTTCATTCAATTCTTACCAGGCTCCAATCAAGGGAAAAGGTAAACAATGAATACCTAGGAGATAATTATGCATATGCTAGAGATGCTAAGACACTAGATTATTCTGGTTATCACTTGTTCAATTATTTCCATAAAAATAGTGATGGCCCTATGCCCATATCAAACCCTTGGACAAGTGGATTAGCAAAATTAGTTGTCCCTGATGTGTTTGTGGATGTAGACTTGATACTAGAGTTAGCCAGTAGATATGCAATTGTTTCAAAAACCATCAAGAAAGATGATGACATTATTTTAGTAACCTTGGATCGAGATTCATTCATGAAAGATTTTGATATATAACCCTTGTTCCACAGAGATAAATATAAAAGCCCCAGCTGCTAGATATACCAGAGAGGTCGGTATTGTAGCAAAGTTGATTCAGGCCCATACGCCTAAGGGAACTAGGAATTACATTTCCCCTATTCGTAGTGATCCTTCACCATAATTTTATAAAGACCTAGCTTTTTATGTGAAATGCATCTCATATGCCCTATGCAAAGTCTTAGGTGTAGACAAAGGAACGGAAAGAGTATCATCAGACATGCTGATGATAATTCTAGAATTGTAGAGTCCTTATGTGAGTACTGATTATGATTACATCCAGTATGTAATTGAAAAGATGCACCAAGGATTTTTTGACATCCAGAGCAAGGTGGGAAGCCCTAAGTTCCTGCAACATTCATTACTCATGCATCTCATTATGATCCACAACTTCAACATCATGAACCAGTCAAATTTGCAACTTAGAAGATTCTATCATGGACAAATCAACCATGTACAACTATGGTTAAGGCTATGGAATTAAACTTCTAGGGAAAATGATTTTTGTGCATTTGAGAATTGGGTAGTGTACCCATTGTTGAGAAATCTAGGGGTGTATATGACCAAAATTCTAGTGAAGGTGTTACAATTGTTGAGACCCTGGCAATTTGTAGATGAGTGGAATGGAGATCATAACTGGGGCGACTTCTATTGTCATGAAAATTTCACATTGTTCAGAGTATATGGATGTTCATAGCCACCACATATCTTGCCTTATAGAGTTCCACCTAGAATTGCAATCATGGAGTTTTTGTGGCAACTTATGTTAACAAAGAGGGAGCCTTTGGCTTCACACAAGAAATGGACTTTTACACCAAGGCAGTTCATTGCCTCTAATTTCACAATTGGAAAGAGAGTCTATGACCCTGTAAATGGATGGTTGAGGCACTACAGGATGAATGTTACCCTGTATAGATATATTGATACAAAGGGCTTTAAAGAAAGTGCAAAAAATATTTTAACACCCACCATTCCGATTACCAAAAGGCATTAGCCCTGTGAGGAAGAGGATTTGATTAGAAACATCCTTGAAGAGGATGTAATTTAAGAAAGATTGACAAAATATCATGATTTGATGGATTTGGAGCAGCACCTAAAGAAGAAAGGGATCCCATTTGGTGGATATTTCCTAGGTATGCCCTATTTGCAAAAACTAGAGAAGATGATTGAGTCACATGACATACTCACTAATCAAATTGAAGAGAAAATTGAAGATAAAGACAGAGGTCCAAACAAGCAATCATCATCAGAGTACAATAGTAGCTACTCCATACATAGCACACCACCCCAGGATCTGCCACCTAATAATGAGGAAAATATCATTGACTTGACAGAAGTACATGAGGCTGAGGTGGATGTAGAGCCTCCACAAAAGAAACAAAGAGTGTAAGTAGGGGAGCCTTCTGTTGAAAAAACATAGAAGAAGAAAAAGGATAAAATTAGTGCCCTATTCATAGGGACTAGTGCCAATGACCACCAACTAAGAAAAAATAATAAGAGAGGGAAAGAAAAAGAGGGAGGACACTGATGACAATGTGGAGATGCCTCTTATTTTGTGCCAAGATGAAAGGGAACTACAACAAGAGGAGTTCCTAAAAGATGATGAATTTATCAAGACTAAGGAGTTCAAGGAATTCCTTATATGGGCTAAACAAGAGCAAGTTGGGGCATAGTTGAAATCCCAAGGAGGAGAAGCCATAACCAGTGAAGATTTATAGGCCCTCCAAGCATATGACCCAGAGTCTGAGAATATGACTCCTAATGAGGCCAGACAACTTGTGAAGTCAAGTGGTATGTTCCTTGTGGAAGGATGGAACCTGCCTTCAACCTTCATTATAGATCAAATCAGAAGGCAACCGGATGTCAAGATCTCAATAGAGACACAAATAGGAGAGATGATCAAAGGGTGTGGTTATGATTCTAAATCCTAGACCCTAGCAATGTGGTCTCCGGCTCCTAAAAATCAGAAGCCCTCACTAATCAATGTCGAAGAGAAGATGGAGGGAGACAAGATAATATGGTCTATCTATAACAGAGGAGAACTGGAGATTTCCCAGGCCCTGACCCATTTTTCTCACCTAAATGAGGCAAAGGCAGTACAAATGTCTAATAGATACCAAAAATTGTTTGATGAAACAAGCCACATTGCCAAAGACAGAGAACTAGGTCTGATAAAGATTAGTGCAATGAAAAAGATAATTGCAGATTTGAATCAAAAGCTACAAGAAATGCCTAATGTGTGTGTGTATTTGGGAACCTGTTGAAAAAGACACAAACACTCAATAAGTCATTTCATTAGCTTGAAAGGTTAGATAAAGCATGTAAAACCCACTAATATCGACTTATTGCCTGCTAACTAGGAGGAGTGTGATTAATAACATATAAGCCCTCAAAATATGCTATAATCAGTGACAAATACAACCTAGCATGAAGGATTTTTAGATTAAAACAAGCTAAAAAGATGAAAAACAAGCATTCTAGCTCTAAGCATATGAATAATTAACAATGAAAAAGCATGAGATAATAAGTGAAATATGATTATAACATTAATCTATCAGCATAAAAATGCATTTACAATTTATGGTGAAGGCTTCTTTACTCTCAAAAATGGCTTCTATTTATAGAAGAATGAGAGAGAGAGGGGGGGGACAAGGTGAATTAATGAGTGAAGGGGCTCATTAATGATGGTGTAAGAGCCATTAATGCCCAAGGCATTAATAAGTCATGGGAGAGACATAGGCTTAAGGCATCTTCATTAATAAGGCATTAATGAAAGCCTTAAAGAAGCAAGGTAAAGTGTAAGAGGATGGCTTGAGAAAGTGGACCTTAAGGAAGTCAAGCTTGAGAAAGTGGACTTTCTTAAGTGGATTGAGTTGCTAAGCATTCCTTAATGGAATGTGACAACATTAGGAGGTGGGTTAGGGTAGAATTTAGGATTAAGATTATATTAGCAAGGTTGAACGGGTTGAGAAGGGTTAGAACCCAGGGTAGAAGTGGTTGAGATAGGTTAGGTTGGGGTTTAGGGGAATATTAATAAATGAAATAAACTTATTTAATTCATTTAAAAATATAGGAATTAATTATTTAAACAATGAAATTGCTTTTTAATAATTAGGGGACTATAGCCATTTTAATTAAATTAAATAGGCTAGGGGAATGGGTTATTTTGCAAGTAGGTAATTGATTTAGGGATTTATTTAATTCCTTTATAATTAAATACTATAGCCATGTTTGATTTTAGTTTGATTTGATTGGTTGAAATTGATTTGAATTATATGGCTATAATAGTTAATATAAATTAGTGATAAAAATCACCTAAGACATTAAATTGATTTAAAGAATTATGCCAAGCAGTAACAGGTTCGTTTGGACATAATCAAGGGTATGATCACACTTAGGGAAAATAGGGTCCATAGTTGGAACAGACCAAATTTAGGTGGTTACATTTGCCCCTCTTTGAATTGATGTGTGAATAGCGCATTGATTCAAAGAAAGTTTTTTCGATTTTGACTTCAGAAAGATTGAGAATCCCGTTCTTGGTTGTCGAACGAAATGTTGATGAGATTAGTCTCGCACTTGATCAAACCAAATTGATAGAATTGATTTTGAACTTGGTTGTCATCCAAAGATCAATAAAATATTTTAAAAATACCATTTATGAACTTGGTTGTCGTCCAAAAAATGATAATACTGATTCTGAACTTGGTTGTCGTCCAAAAGCTAGTATGAAGCTGCTAGGAGCTTTAAAAATATTTTATAATGAGGAAACATAAGATATCCAGCTCATGAGAACCAAAGCTTTCTGTCCAACAGTTCTGACTTTAGTCAAGGAAACTATTATGCCCCTAGTTTGTTTGATAACGAAGTCATTTTGATGCTGTTTCAAGAAAAAATTTAATTGATGATAGTGTGATCATGCCCCCTCAAGAATGAAATCGAAGGAAAAGAAATAAATCCCTCAGTTGAATAGAACACTAATACTTGCAAGAAGTGGTAGGGCAAGAAAGAGTGGAGTAGAAGACGGTGTGTTTAAAAATAAACACACGATTACCAAGTTAATTACGTGAAAATATGTGTGATAATGTTGATAAAATGATGGTTAGACCAAGATGTAGGATGAAATATGCAGTATTGACCAATGTGGGGAACAAATGAAGCAAAGTCACAACTTTTGAAACTATCACAAAAATGAAGCTGTGCTGCTGAAAACATCGTAGATACCTTCGATTTGGTTCCCAATTGAGTAAAAAGAGAATAGAAATGAATCTGGAGTTGTCCGGGAGGAGTTTCAAAAACCCTAAATGTCTCAAAAGACCCATATAAGCCTCCAAAATTACCATTTCACTATTCATTTTCACTTTCCTCCATAGAAATTCAGAAAGCTCTGCAGCGAAGATGGTAGTCCCCGTGAGGAAGCACCGATTCGAGATGAGCCGCCGACACCAGCAACCAGCCGACTACCCACCGCCGGTAAGTGCTCGATAAACTACCTTGTGAATTTTGTATTTTTGAATTTCATGCAATTTTTGTGTGTTTTAGAGCTATTTGAAGTTAGGATCACATCTGGGATTCTAGATCGCATCCTGTCAATCCCAACTTGCATCTGGGTTTTCTTGGCTCGTATCCGATTTTTCCTAGATTCTGCATCGCATCCAGGTTTTCTCAGATCGCATCCAATACCTTTGTTTTAGCCTTGTTTTAGTAGGAAACCCATCAGGGGGTCGCATCCTGTCGCACCTCGTGTTTAGGATCGCATCCCATATACGCAATCGCATCCTATTTTTCCAGGATCGCATTAGAAGACTTAAAGTTTTTAAAGTTTTGATCATTTTGCATCCTGTGAACTTGGAATAACTTTAGCAGAGTAGGATTTTGCCCCTTGTTTGTGGATAGGATTCTGATACTTGATTGTTGTGTCCAAATCAGGCCCAATTTGAGGTAGTCACATTTTGCGACACTTATCCAGCACATGTACTTGCATTATCTGGCTGATTGTCAGATGATGAGCAGACCACCATGATCCGATGTGGATTGCGTTCCTTGATGGGTTTACCTGAGATCGGGGTAAACCGTGGGTTGTTGATTGCTCTGGCTGAGAGATGGCATTCTGAGCACAACACCCTCCACCTTCCCACTGGAGAGATTATTGTGACGCCAAAGGATGTCTGGAGGATACTCCAAGTTCTGATGGTTGGACATGAGTTCTTTTTTGAGTCCAGAGCTAGTGTAGCGATTGGGACTGCGCGCAGATTCTTTCATAATGATACCATAGATAGGAGATACTTGTCATGGGATTATATGGTTGATCACTATGATCGATTAGCTGCGTACTTAGCCAGATTGGTAGGTGGCATCCTCATGTTGGATAGAGGGTAGCATGGATTCCTGGTTGGCTGGGTGAGCATGGTCAAGCAGATGATCGCCCACTGTCGACATTTTTCTTGGGGGAGCTTTATATTAGCACACATGTACAGAGAGCTTCATGAGATCGTATATCACCACTCCCATAGTATGACCGTGGGCATACTAATTCTTTAGATTTGGGCCTGGGAGCACATCCCTGTCACACGGCCGATAGTAGATAGGCAGAGGGCGCCTGAGCAGCCCTACATATATATGTATGTAGGCCTCTTACAACAGCCCCATCTAGGCAAGGTTGAGTATTGGCACCGTCTTTTTGATGATATGATCGAGGTCGTCTGGCGACCATATCTAGACTATGAGGTGTGGACTTTTGATGCTTGGCAGGTACCATTTTTGTGCCAGAGTAGATATCTGATTGGCCGAATGAGATACATCATAGAGCACTTCCTGATTACAAGATTTTTGAGGCAGTATGGGCGACGACAAGGCCGTACAAAGGATGTTGCAATTTTTGCTCGTATTTGAGATGAGGCACCTCTCTGGGGTGCATAGTTGACTTATGAGACTGCGTCCCAGGAGATCTGAGATATGGTGGCTGTAGACTGGGACCTTCATCTACATGTTGAGGATGTAGGAGTTTCAGATGGGTATGCTACCGAGATGCTCCAGTATCCCTTTTGGTGATTTACTGTGCCTGAGGAGATCATTCCTTGTATAGAGGAGCCACTTGATTATGGTCCTGATGACCGACCTGCCAGGGGTAGATGGGGTGCTCAGAGAGACAGGGCTCTAGGGAGACATGGGGGCCGCAATGGTGGCAGAGATGGTGGTAGGGATGGCAGGCATCCTCCGTCGGATGACAAGCATGATGGAGATGATAGAGGTGGTAGAGGAGAGGCCGTAGATATAGGTGTTGCCAGTGGCAGTGGACAAGGCAGACGACAAAGGTTCAAATTCGTAGCCCCACAGAGAGATCCTAGTCCACTTTTGACTAGGGATCAACAGAGGCAGCAACAGTAGGGGCCACTAGAGAGGCCACAGGATTAGGATGCAAGTAGGGACGGAGATCCTTTGTTGAGATGTGAGCAGGAGAGGGAGCAGCTCCGTGCACAGATTATAGCTTTAGAGGCTAGAGCCACAACAACAGAGTCTAGGCTGGCCATATTAGATGCATTGGTGTTAGATTGAGACAGGTAGATGGAAAGGCTCAGGGTAGAGAGGGGTGTACAGGTCTGCACAACAGTCCATCAGCGATAGAGGGCGACATATTATTATGCCCTATATCATGCCGTAGTGCCAGAGGGATAGAGAGCTCCCACATTTTTTCGAGTGGCCCAGCAGTTAGAGGGGGCTATGCCACCTCCATTAGCACCTTTTGCACCACCTCCTCCTCCTCCTCCTAATCAGGGAGAGGGGGCGGGACAAAGCTGATATTGTTGTATCATTTTGTTCATTTTGAGATTATACATGTCTATCTGGATCCTGTTAAGATCCCTTCTTTTGTATATAACATTCATATATATATCCGCTTCATTTTTGGCGTACTGATACTCTTTTATGCTTACTAATACACTGTATGCTCACTGATACTCTTTATGCGTTGATTTGTACCATGTTTATGATGATATATATCTAATGCAGTTTCTAGATGCTGACATGTTTTATGAGTTCCTTTGCTTACATAGATGTGGTAAATGTGTCTTTTTGCACATGTGATGATATCTTGGTCTTGTGATGAGTTAATTTTGCAGATGATAACATCATTTATGTTTTGGATGTGATGAGTTGTTACTGATATAAATATGTTGTAAATGATACCTATGTGAAAATGCAAATGTATGTTTCTCTCTTTTTTTTTTGATATTTCAGTTATACAAAATAGATGTATGGATGCACTTAGGATGAAAAAGTAAAAATGCAATACATGGATGCTTTATTTTTTGTATTTTCCAGTTTCTTCTTTTCAATGAATGCAAAATGTATGCTATGGATGTGCAACAATATTAATATCAGTAATATAGATGATGTAATTAACTTGATGTTTTTAGAAGAAGATAGAAAGCCATTTTTGAGCATAAAATTCCTTATGCTGTTATTGTTGTTGGATAAATGCATCATGCAATCTCTAAATGTAGCTATATGCATACTCTTAGGACTTGTCACTGATTAGCAAATATTGCAACATGTTTATCATCATTGGGCGGTCTTTGGAATGGATACCATCTGATAGTACAACCATCACTAATACCCACTGATATTATGAAAGTATGAATACTATATTTTATTTGAAATATCAAAAATAGACTTAGGCATCAAGGCATAGAAGCTAGGATAAAAAAAGTCACCTTCCTTTTAATATACCAGATTCTGAGTAGGGCATGATATTGGACCCGCAACGACCTTGAAAATTCATATCCTTGGGTACATTATGGCTCATATACCTTAGTGAGAATCTGGATCAGAAAATAGACAAGGAAATTGTGTCAAACTCACCGTAGTTTACACATAACAAAGATCGAGATATATGCGGCTATCCACCCATAGTGGAAACTCTTACCATAAACATCCTAGTTAGGTGAAATTTATAGGATCATTTGGAATAATCACCATATGCAGGAAATCAAGAAAACATTATGCCCCCAATCCTTGCGACTCTTTGTCTTTGCATAGAGGTCATTGAGCAACTAAGAAGACATAATAAACCATCAATTGTGAATCAATCAAATAAAATTTATTATTACTTAGATGCCCCTAGTTGAAAACATCATCAGGACATAAAAGAATCATAATCAAACCATTAGCAAACTGTGTTTAATTAGTACTTTGTTCATCCATATGTCAAACACAGTAAAGATTCATCAATCAGAAAATGAGAATATAAGCAATATGGTGTTCCATGTCTATGCCTTGATAGGATAATCTGTTCATGTCTGTGATCCAATACGGCTTGGTAGGAATGCCTGTAAATGTAAATGTCATGTCCCATGTTTTGAAAAGACACCCTTATTTTGGAAAGTGACATTGTTTAGCATGTGTCAAGAAACATTGTGTCTGTGAGGAAAACCAACCTAGAGAAACCTAGCAACTGTAACTGACTATGCTAACAAAGATTCCCCCAGTGCAGAATGACTTACTCCTATGATGTAAAGATAGACAAATCCCAAGCGAGGACAAGATAGTCATGTAGGAAAATGAAGTCAGCGTACAAGCACATGCAAAATTATGAAAGCCTAGTATCAGTAGTGCATTGATAGATGGAGCGTAGAACACAAGTGACGCCTGATTGCCAGGTTTTCACCACTTGGAAAGATTCTTTTTCTCTTTCTTCCTTTTAGTACCAAGATGCCTGTTTTCCCAAGTGCTCATCAAGGCACTTTTCTCTTTTTCAAATTTTTTGCTATTTTTGCTTTTTTTTGAATGTTTTTGTAGTATCAAGGAGCCTGTTTACCAGGTTTTCACCAAGGATACCCATTTTGAAGGACTTTTTCCACTGTTTTTGGATTTCTTTAGGATCAAATTTTTGAATGTTTTTGGTATTTTGCAAGAACTTTTTTCTATACAGGCTCTGCTAGCCGAACATTAAGCGTAGAACCGCTTCAAATGTAGAGTGTTGATAGGATCTGGAAGAACGTCTCCCTCAGGTGTTGCTAATTGGTAAGCTCCAGTCCTGAAAGTAGCAGTGATAACATAAGGTCCTAGCTAGTTAGGTTCAAACTTTCCTTTTTGCTCTCTGTTAGGTTGGTTCTTAGGATTCTCCTTGAGAACGAGATCTCCCACTTCAAATTTACATGGCTTGACCTTCTTGTTGTAACCTTTGGACATCCGTGCTTGATACACTTTGAGGTGATCGAATGCTTATTGTCTGCGCTCATCTAGTAGGTCTAGAGAATTTACCCTATCTATGTGGTACTGTTCATCAGTAACCAGTCCTTGTAAAGATATTCGCAAAGATGGGATTTCAACCTCAATAGGTAATACTGCTTCTGTGCCATATACTAGAGAAAATGGCATGGCTCCATTTGGTGTTTGGATGCTTGTTTTGTAGGCCCACAGTGCCGAATTTAGTTGTAGATGCAGTCTTTGCCAGACTTGCTTATAGTTTGGTGTAGGATCTTGAGAATATTTTTGTTTGATGCCTCAGCCTGTCCATTACCTTGAGGATAATAGATTGAGCAAAAATGTTGAGTAATATGGAACTGTTCAGAGAGGTCATCAATGTCTTGATTTTTAAATTGGCCCCATTGTTTGTCACAATTGAAGAGGGTATCCCATATCTACAAATAATGTAGTTCAGAATGAACATAGCCACCTGTTTGCCAGTGGCTTTGATTAGCGGCATGACTTCGACCCACTTTGTGAAATACTCAGTGGCCGTAATGATAAACTTGTGTCCATTTGAAGAGTTAGAATATATTTGTCCAACCAAGTCAAAGGCCCATTGCTGAAATGGCCAATGTGTTATAAAAGGTATCAGTTCTCTGGCAGGAGCATGAATAAGGCTTCCATGTGTCTGGAATTTAAGACATGCTTTTGAAAATTGAATAGTATCTCTCTCCATGGTAGGCCAATAATAGCCTACTCTGAGTAGTTTCTTGGCTAATGAAAATCCGTTCGAGTGTGATCCACATACACCTTCGTGGACATCTTTTAAGGCTAGATCAGACTCTTCGAGTTCTAAACATCAAAGAAGTGTACCATCAAGACTACGTCGATATAGGTTGTTAGTTATGAGGACATAACACAATGCTGTCCTAATCAGGGATCTTTTTTCATTCCTAGATAGATTGGCGGGAATGGTTTGGTCAGAAAGGTACGCAATGATATTGGCATATCGAGATGGATCTGGGGTATTCAAGGCACATATTACCTGGTATTCAGGGTTAGCAAAGGTAGGATAGGATATTTCTTCCACCAAGAAGTCATAGCGGAATTGATGCTCCTCCAGTTGTAACATGGATGCCAAGGTAGCCATAGCATCTGCAACTTTGTTCTCTGATCTTGGTATCTACTGGAAGGTGACAAAGACAAAGTATTTCTTTAGATCATCAACTAGTTGCTTGTAGGGCATCAAATTTTCATCTCTTTTTTGATATTCCCCATTGATTTTATTGATAATTAGTTGGGATTCACCATATATGTGTAACTCAATGATCTTCCATTCCATGGCTAGCTTGAGGCCATTGACCAATGCTTCATATTCTGAGATATTGTTGGTGCATGGAAATATTAATTTGTAAGATTTGGGAATATTGTATCCTTGTGGAGTTATGAAGGGGACCCCTGCTCCAGATCCTTGTTGAGTAAATGAACTATCAAAGTACATCTTCAATGGATGTTTGGTGAGATGCATGATTGTTTCATTAGGAAATTCAATTAGTAAGGGTTCATCATCCTGGAATGGTGAATCAACCAATTGATCTGCAAGTACCTATCCTTTGATAGCTCTTCGTTCGACATACTCAATGTCAAACTCACTTAGAATTAGGACCCATTTTGCCAAACATCCTGTTAATACTGTTATGCTTAAAAGATACTTTAGAGGATCGATCTTAGAAATGAGCTTTACTGTATGAGGGAGCATGTAGTGTCTCAATTTCTATGATGCGAAGATGATTGCTAAGCATGCTTTCTCAATAATTCTATAATTGAGCTCATAAGTGACTATAGTTCTACTAATGTAGTAGATAGCTCTTTCTTTCTTTGTTTCATCCTCTTGTGCTAGCAATACTCCTAGGGATGTAGCTGTAGCTGAAATGTATAGGAGTAAGGGCTTTCCATGAATAGGTGCCATAAGAATAGGTGGAGCATCCATGTACCCCTTTAATTCCCTGAAGTTTGCTTCACAATGTTCATCCCAATTGAATGCAACCCCTTTATGTAGTAGCTTAGTAAAGGGTTGTGCCTTATCTGCAAGTTGGGACATAAATCTCCTGATAGACTGGAGTCTCCCTTGTAGTGTCCTCATTTGACTAATATTACATGGAGGAGTCATCTCTAGAATAGCTTTTACCTTTGTTGGATCTACCTCGATTCCCTTTGCTAAAACTATGAATCCTAGGAGCTTGCCTGATTGGACCCCAAAGGCACATTTATTTGGATTGAGCCTGAGTTGGAACTGTTCCATTCGATCCAATATTTTTCTTAAATCAGCAATATGAGTACCTCTTTCTTTGGATTTAGCCAATGTGTCATCGACATAGTCCTCCATGTTCTTGTGCATCATGTCATGGAATATTGTTGTCATAGCTCTTTGATATGTTACACCGACATTCTTTAGCCCAAATGGCATGACGTTCCAGAAAAATGTGCCCCATGCACATGTGAATGTGGTTTTCTCTTGATCCTCAGGGGCGATCTTGATTTGATTATAACCTGAGAATCCATCCATTAATGAATACATCTGAAAGCCAGCTGTAAGATCTATGATCATGTCAATATTTGGTAGAGGGAAATCATATTTCAAACATG
>MU226970.1:304875-316930 GCA_018584345.1 Thuja plicata | reverse complement strand
AGGCATGACTAACCACTCGTACAATCCTCCCTTTGTCTTGAAGGCAGTCTTCCATTCATCTCCTTCTCTGATCCGAATCTGATGATATCCACTCTTCAGATCTATCTTTGAGAAATACACAGCTCCATCAAATAGTCCATAATATCATCCATTTGTGGCAATGGAAACCTGTACTTGATTGTGATCTTGTTTATTGCCCTAGAGTCTGTAGACATCCTCCACTCTCCATTCTTCTTTGGTGCTAATATCGCTGGTACAGCACAGGGACTTAGACTCTCACAGATCAATCCTTTCTGCAACAACTCATGTACTTGTCTGTTCAACTCCTCACTTTCTACAGGTGTCATTCTGTGTGCTGCCTTATTCGGCAAACTCGCTCCTAGAATCAAGTCCATCTGATGACTGATCTTCCTGACTGGTGGTAATCCATCAGACACATTATTGAATACAATATCCTAAAACTCATTCAACAAATCTGCAACTTCTACAGGAACATCTTCTACTTCCTCTTTACCAGCTTTTGGAATTAAAGCAAAACACACATGCTCATGCCTCATACGATCTAGGAACTTTCTTCCATCAACAAAAGTTATTCTCGCACTACCACATACCTTTTCTTCTGTGTCATTCAATGGCTTTAGCTTATGTCGCACTCCATCCTTTGTCACAGAATAGGTATTCGCACGACCATCATGTACAACACATCTGTCAAACTACCACGGTCTACCCACCAACATATGACATACAGCCATAGATATGATATCACACAGTACCTCATCATGGTATCCACCAATCTTGACCTCCACGAGGCATTGTTCATTGACCATGACCTTGTGGTCATCTTGTACCCAGGCAATCTGATATGGATGTGGGTGTTTCTGTCTCTTGAGCTTCAACTTTGTCACCATCTCTTCCGACACCAAATTGTCAGTGCTTCCACTATCAATAATCACATCACAACACTTACCCTCACACTTGCACCTGGTGCGAAATAGACTCCTCCTTTGTTCAGGTTCATTCTCAGCACTCAGTAGGACTCTTCTGTTAATCAGCGTTTCTCCTCTTTCAGCATCTTCAAAATGTGATGATCTAGCATCTTCATCTACATGTGCAACTCTGGCCTGGCCTTCATTTATTTTGTCTATTCTTTCTTGGAACTGAGGAAATTCATATGCCCTATGACCTTCTTATCCACAGTGAAAACATGTTCCACGGAAGCCTCCTCTTCCAGATCCTTGTCCTCTTCCTCTTCCTCTCTGATCTTTATTATTCTGATCTTGGAAATAATTGGAATTGTTTCCTCGCTAATTCTGACTGTTACTAGCCTCATCCTTCTTTTTCAGATCTTCATTTTGGCCACCATATGACCATCCACCAGATCTTCCACCATGACCTCTTCCATTTTGCCTGCTCTCAAACTTCTTGTTAAGCTTTTCTTCTAGTTTCAGGGCAAACTGGTATGCCTCCTCAATACTGTTCATTTGAACCAGATTCAACTCCTCCTGAATGCTTAGCCTCAACACATTAAGGTAACGGGCAACTTTCTCCTTATCAGCTTCTGCATGGCCTGTTCTGCTGAGGATTCGATAGAACTCCTATGTATACTCCTGAACAGATCTTCCTGCTTGCTTCAAACTTTGCATTTTCTTCAGCAGGTCAAGCTCATAATCAACAAGAATGAACTATCGCTTCAACTTATCCACCATCCGATCTCATCTTGTGATTTTATCCTTTCCCCTTCGATTTCACTCCAATTGGATCTCCTGCCACCAGATCTTCGCATGACCCTTCAGTCTGGCCTTCGCAAAATTGACCCGATCAGGATCCTGAATATCTTCATACTCAAAATATTCTTCACATTCGTTGATCCAGTCAATCAACTCCTCTGGGTTAAGATTCCTTGAAAATGTAGGAACCTCAATCTTAGGTCTTTTCCCAATCTACGAAATGGCTCGGAAAAGCCTTTCTTCTTCTGGATTCAAAACTTCAACTTCTTCTTGATCATCATTTCCTTCTTCGGCTTCATCCTCACTTTTGTTTCTAACATTAAGATTCATTCCTCTATGAACCTCTTCTTGCAATGCTCGCACTTGTCTCTGGAGCTCTCTAACCTCAGGTGTCACAACGCCAGCTCTTCCGCCATGTTCCCTTCGTGGAGGCATTTTTGCGATGCGCGCTGAAACCCTAACCACGGTCATGGTGCAAACTGCCTCACAGTCGGCGATCTATTTACACACTCAGAAACTCCTGCTCTGATACCACTTGATGAAGGATGCTCCCCTTAGTGCCACAAACACATAACAGAAACAGAGAAGCAACAACAATTTGCTAGAACAGAAAATGGGCTTCTTATTATCTCCACAAATGTGGAATTACAAAATTTCAGAATTACAATATGAAAAGCCACATAGGCATTCCCCTTACAATATTCTGTAGGACAAAGCCTCAAATTATTACCCAGATCTACCCGAACTGCCCTAGACAACACTACGGGCCTTCTTTATATAGGCAATTTCCACCGCCTGAGAAGGTTCCAGAAATCTAGCCATTAAGGCTGACTACCCTTAGCATTTAATTATTTTTCACTTTTATTACAAAAGGGTCGGCTTTAAATATTTACAAAACATGAGATTAGGTAGCCCAACTTCCGGAAGTCATAACTTTTGAACCGTAGCTCTGATTGGCTATTATAACCACTTTCTGGAAAGGGGAGATCGCGATCTACAGTGCATGACTGTGAAACACAAGTCAACTGGGGGTTTGACCTCGATCCGGGGCCTCTAAGGTCCTGAAAATTGAGCTCAAAGGTTTTGCACCCTAAAATCTCAACAGTAAATTCTTAATAACTTTGCCAATACAGATGATCTGGCAATGAAATTCAACTGACATTCTTATATGAGTAAGATGAGCCTTCACCTGGAAAATTAGAACATTCTGAGTTCAAACGACCAACTTACTAAAAATAGTAATTTTCCAAAAATAACAGCTTTGTACAAAATAGCCCTTATTGAAGAGAAAAACACATATTTTTGGGTGATGCAAGATTGCCCTTACATCCAGGATGCTCCTGCATCAGTGGTACTCCCTGTTTATGATCATTTCATGAGGAAATGTCTTGATGGCTCACGGGCTGCAAGTTAGGGCATCATGCATTATTTATGAGCTCACTGTTTAATACTGGCATTGTTTACATCTTTGTATTTTAAATGCTTCATGACCCACAAGATTTGAGAGCTAGGGCATCATTGCTATTACCTTCAAGGCATTATGTGAAGTGTTTGATCTCTCTTTATTTGTTTTGTTGTTGATATTCACTATGTGGTACTCCGTGTCGATGATCATTTCATGAGGAAATGTCTTGATGGCTCATGGGATGCAAGCTAGGGCATCATGCATTGTTTATTATCTCACTATTTAATATTGGCATTGTTTACATCTTTGCATATGGAATGCTTGATGACCCGTGAGCTTTGAGAGCTGGGGCATCATTGCTATTGCCTTCAAGGCATTGTGTGAAGTGTTTGATCTCTCTTTATTTGTTTTGTTGTTGATATTCACTATGTGGTACTCCATATTTATGATCATTTCATGAGGAAATGTCTTGATGGCTCGCGTGCTGCAAGCTAGGGCATCATGCATTGTTTATGATCTCACTGTTTAATACTGGCATTCATTTACATCTTTGCATTTGGAATGCTTGACGACCCGCGAGCTTTGAGAGCTAGGGCATCATTACTATTACCTTCAAGGAATTCTGTGAAGTGTTTGATATCTCTTTATTTGTTTTTCTATTGATATTCACTATGTGGTACTCCTCGTTTATGATAATTTCATGAGGAAAAATATGGTATCTTCTTTCCTTTCTGAAACATTCTTCTGAGTGCACATGTCCTGTAGCATGGTTTTTCTTTCAGAAGTGTATGTCTTTACTATGCACATGCATAATTGTAGATGAGGATCAGTAATAGGATGCCATTCATTGCTTAGATCTTCTTGATCTAACCCCCATCTCTCTTTTCTTTGCAGGTTATGGATCACACATAAGCACACTAGATTCATACCCAGGTCAAAAATTCATCACTTCAGGCAATGTCTGGTACCCTTATTATTTATGTTCATCCTCTTATGTATGCCCATACTCTTGCATATTCTTCTGAAAGTTGGCTATGCTCACAACAGCCTAGATGATTTTATCTTTAAGTTCCTTTCCTTGTATAGTATATACAAGTTATTTGGCATATATATAGTATATACATATAATCTTTAGATGTAGAAAATTCTTTTCCTTTACATGTATCTTTTCATGAAATTAACACAAATTAAACAAGATCATCTAATAATGCAAACTAGGGTACTATAGTCAGTCATCTAGTAATTAGGTTACCAATGTACAATGAGGTAACTATTTGTATATATATCAAACCATGAAGATGATTCTTAGGAGACAGTGGAGCTAGAGGAATATGTGAAAGATCTAAATGCTTTGAAAAATAAAAACTCCTAAGGCTTTCAAACACCTAGAAGCCTGTAATAAATTAAAATGGAAGAAGATAGGTCCATGTATGATCTTAAGGATTTTTTTATCTAATGCATACGAAGTTGACTTTCTAGAGGGCATTAATATCTCACTTGTATTCAATGTCAGTGATTTGTATAAATATTATGAAGGAGAGATTAGTATCTCACTTGTATTAAATGTCAGTGATTTGTATAAATATTCAAATTTGGAATCATTGTTGAAATTATTCATGTAGTGTATATTTCTTCATGTTTAATATGTTGTAACTCAGATTTATAAATGTTATTGAACTCAAATAATTGTTAAAAATCTATTTGTGAGTTACTATGCTTCTTGGTGCATGCTTGGACATATCCATAAACACGACAACTCTTGGGTGCGTGTGTATGCATATATGTATGTGTATTTATGTTTATATATGTATATGTATATGTATATTTATATATATGTGTGTATATGTATACATTGTGTATGCTGGAAACCTACCTGTTGGGAGCACGCTCAGACATGCAAACGTTAGAAATATAAATCATTTAAACTACACTAACATGTCTAAAAAACATACTCTAAAATAACAATGGCTTCCACCATAACCTCCGATGAGCTGAACAAGGGCACCCAAGGCCTTGTTGATTTGCTCTTAAAGATGTTATGTGGGTGTGCTCTCCCAACACAATATCATAAATCCCACTATGATTGCACTAAAATGATGAGCTAATCACTCAAGAAACAAGTATAAAGAACTTGCCTCAAGCTTTCACTATGAATGGAGATGCAAGTCTTTAAACTAGAATGATGATGCAAAATCTAACTGAGATGATGAAACTAGATTTATTCCATATTAAACCTAAGATGTGATATCTAGATTCAAATATGAAATAACATGAAAATGCACTAAGATTATTATGAAATGCTATACTAAATTGCTTAGAAATCTTATAAACAAACTAGCATGATAACAATGCAAAAATAAGAGATGCTTTGCTCTTGAGAAAGACCTCTATTTATAGAGTTTTTGGAGGAGAGAGAGGGATTGGATGAGGTGGAGCTCATGTGACATCCACATAGGTGCCACATGAGGGACACATAAGCCATGCAAGAGGCCCACTTTGCTCACACGTGTGAGCAACTTTGGATGTGATAGGTCAAAGTGTACTTAAAGTACACATGTGAAGGATCTTGTAAGGTGTAAGAGGGTGTAAGAGTTTTGGGCCAATGAGACACTTTTGAAAAGTGTAAGAAGGTGTCATCATAGGTGTAAGAAACCTTGTTGGCACCAAATAAGGATTATTTTGAAAAAGTCAATTTTTTGAAAATTTGCTCACACATGTGTGAGCAAATAATTAGGATTAATTGTTGTAGGAATCAAGGAATTAGCTTAATTAACCTTAGTTAATTAATAAATAGGTTTATTTGGTGAGAGTGATGTGAGGTAGGGTAGGATCTAGGTTCAAATTAGCTTAATCTAAATTAATTTAAATTAATTGTGGTTTAGTAGAATTTAAGTTATGTGAAGGAATAAATAAATTAAAAATTTATTTAAAAGGGGATTAATGAGGGATAATGTATTAAATACGATTTAATACATTAAAAGGGATAGTATTTAAATTAAATTTAAATACTAAGGGAGCTGAATCATATTTAAGATAGAAGAATATAACAAATATAATTAATTAAAATTAACTATAATGTTATAGGATTATTAATTAAGTTAATATAAGGATGATTTTGGACGTCTACATTTTGCCCCTCTTTGATGCATTGTCGTAAGTGACATTGCGTCAAAGAAAAGAAAATAAGATGCCCCAGAGGATTCAGAAAACCTACGGCAGCGAGAGCGGAAGAGTGTGCCCCCTTGAGAAAATAATAGGAAAAAAAATAATTTTTTAATAAAATTTTCTCGAAAAGACAAGAAAGAAGGGGAAAGTAGGCCAATTGCATGACGTGTCCAGGAAAAATGAAGGGGAAACGGGGACCAGAACAAAAAAAGAGGAGACCAACAGAAGAAATGGGTCCCAAAGGGCTATAAATAGTCCACTGGGGCCCATGGACAAGTCACTTTCACCCACAAAGAGCAAAAGAGAGAAGAAGAGAGCCATGATAGCACAGCGAGAGCGATCAAATCTTGGAGAGCGCGTCCGGGTATACCAGCGACCGGCAGACGCAGGACCACCGGTGAGTAGTCGAGCGCCCACCTTTGCTTTAAGGTTTTTAATATTTTTCAATGGTAGATAGGCGCAATAAATGCCGTTAAAAGGGCGCGCAGCACAAACGGCGATCGCCCGTCTGCCGTCTACATAGACGGTGATCGACAGACTACCGTCTGCACAGACGACCGACAGGCGATGGTCATCTATGCAGATAGAATTGTACCTGATCTCTGTCTGCGATGGTGGGGAGAGGAAAATGGCGCAGTGAAGACGACGATTTTCAACACCGTCGTCTGCGCGGCAAGAAGGGCAGCGGCCTAAACCGTCGTCTCCGTAGACTGGCGTCTGCGAAGATCCGCCGTCTCCGCAGACTGGCGACTACGAAAGTTTACCGTCTGCGAGGGTCAACCGCCGGCTGCGTGGATTGACCCAAAAATAGAAGAAAAGAGAAGAGGGAGAGGAAAGAAAAGGGTTCGAAAGTATTTTTTGGTGCCCCAGACATGCCTGGGACATATTTTAATGCCCTAATGTGCTATCTGATTGCTGACATAGGTTTGCTGACTGTAGGAGGAGACGATCACATTCTGAGCGAGGGAATATTATCCGGTGACGATGGAGCTGGAGCAGCATTTGACGGCGGTCGAGTGGGGAGTGGTTACATTGTGTGGTCTAGAGCACGTGCGGCATTGGCCACATCTTCGAGCGCATAATGCGCTCATGTCTGCGTTGATAGAGAGGTGGCACAACACCACCTCCAACTTTCACTTCCCGATAGGGAAAGTGACAATCACCCTCCATGATGTATGGAGGATCTACAGAGTGCCCATTCGGGATGTCATACCCGAGTATTGCGTGGAGGGATCACAGCCATACATGGAGATGGCTATGAGGCGGAGATATGTCGATCTGCCGATTACACGGCAATGGATGTCCTAGTCAGGAGCGATGGAGATGGAGCCACAGCCACGATGACTAGCGCTTTACCTACCAGGGTTGATAGGGGGATGTCTCATGCCTGATCATGCAGGCAAGGGATTCCTGATAGGCTGGGCGCGAGTATTGAGCAGCATGGTTGAGGACGGTGACCAGTACTGCTGGGGATATATCATCCTCGGGCAGTTATACTATGATTTACACATGTGTGCTTACCGTAGAGGGAGAGCACTAGGGCCTGGATGCACACTGCTACTAGTATGGGCCTGGGAGCATATAACAGTCATACGACTGATCAGACACCAGGAGACCCAGGTGGCTTATGAGCCTTTTGTCTGTCGATACAGGTTACCCATTAGTTATGAGGCCACAGACTCAGTGGGATAATGGAGGCGACGATTGGATGAGATGGGAGCGTTCACATGGGCTCCGTATGTAGGATGTGAGGCCTGGGGCCGTGAGGCCCCACAACAAGGGGTATATATAGAGGACGAGTTTTATGACTCGTATTACATGAGGTTTGTACAGACTGATTGCTGGCTGTTCGGGCGGACAACATATATGATTTCGCGCTACATGCCATCCAGGGTACGGAGATAAATGGGGCAGGTGCAGGAGGCAGTACCAGACGGGTTCCCACATCCATTGGTGACGCGCGAGGTAGGCAGTGTATGGGGGATGGGGGCAGATCCTTGGATAGCACGAGGATCTTTTATGGGCATGATTGAGGTGCCCTAGATCAGAGCACGGGAGTCTCTACTGGACGCAGGGGTAGTGCTAGCATATGCACAGTGGTGGGCAGTGCGCAGGCCAATCAGATTGACAGTGCCAGGGGTCATGCAGCCAGATGAGCAGCCAGGGCCCAGAGGGGATGGACAGGGACAGGGGGATGACGAACAAGGATAGGGAGATGAAGGAGATGATGACGAGGGGGGAGATGGAGGGGCCAAGAGGAGAGTCCGGGCTAGTGTGGCAGCACCACGACGGAGGGGACAGGTGCAGATACCAGTAGGTGGACAACCACCTATCATACTCGGTGCGCAGGGACAAGACCCAAGATAGGGAGCACCACCACAAGGGCCACCATAGGGACCACCACCATAGGGTCCACCACCACATGCACCACCACCAGGACAGGGACCACCAGCGGGCTTTGTAGCCCAGGAGACATATGATACTGTTGTAGTAGAGTGAGATAGCCTGCAGACAGAGTTGGGGAGGGTTCAGGGGTTATTGGTGACAGCACAGGCGACATCTAGCAGCCTGCAGGAAGAGGTTACCTGGATTCAGGGAGAGCTGGCCTCAGAGACAACACGAGGGGACAGTGCACAGTGGGCACTAGATATTTTACAGGCTCGGGTGGACAGTGGAGAGTTTTCCATCCTCGAGGAGCATGGGGATTGGGAGGAGGAGCGGGCAGAGATGGTAGCATAGATAGCAGCTCTGACAACATAGCGAGATCTAGCACGTAGATGTGCTGAGGACTACAGGGCGAACTGCAATATAGCGAGGCTGGCAGGTACGACGACCGGGGTGGGTCAAATGATGGCCGATGCTATGGCTGCTTAGAGAGAGGTAGGATGTAGGGGCCGAGAGGCCAGATATTACATGGGACTTTATTATGGAGCGGTGCCAGAGGGGGCCCGGGCGCCGACATACTCTAAGAGGTCACAGTCAGCGAGCACAGGGTGAGCATCTCAGGGTTCAGTGGGGTTACTGCCACATCCCAGCAGTGGAGCAGGACCATCACAACCACCGCCATGATTCTGTTCAGATTTTTGGATACACATTTTTGACACATGATGTACGATATGACATTTTTGAGATATATACATGGACTTTATTTTGGACTGTGGGACTCTTATGTTTATGCATCTTTGATGATTTTACATGCTTATGTATGGATGTACTTATGATATTTTCTTTTATCGTATATGATGCTTATGACTGACATGCAGGATGGGATGAACATATGTATGCATGATGAGACTGACAAATTTGTGATGTAGGGATGAGATACAGATTTATGTATGATATGTTAATGCTTATATGTTAACATGTATGGATGATATTGTAAATGTTTGATATGATGTTTGATGAATGCTAAAATGTTATGCATGTTATGGATGCAACTAATGGAATGCAAATGCAAATGGTTTTTTAATGCAATGAAAATGCAATGTAAATGATTTAATAAACACTACATGAATGAATAATGTAAGCTATAATGGTTAATGAATGATAATGTAATGTTGTAATGATTAATGACTAATGAACGTAATGGATGGAACGTGAGACAAATGTATAATAATTAATGATTAATAATTAATGAATAATGCTATGAATAACGATTAATGGAACTAATGATTAATCGACTAATGAAACTAGCAATGCAAAAGATAGTACAAAAGGATGACTAATGAAATGAATGGATAATGACTAATGAAATAATCAATGCAAGAGATAGTAATTTAATGACTAATGAATGCAATGGATGCAAGACTAATGAGGACACTATTTTTGTGTGTATCGCAATAAATCTGATAAAATCACGTAGATGACTGGACAGGGGAATAAATAGAAACCTTTGCCAAGAGTAAAACCATAATGCAATATGACCTAACTACTTATGCAAAGACTAACTATATGATAGTGGGATTAATACCATGTTAATGTTGGAGAGCACACCCTAGTTTGATATTGCAAAAGGAGTTATGCACCATATGCTAGAAAACATAAGTGACATGGTTCTTTTGCATGGACTAGACTCTCAAACAAATAGATTGTTAGGAACAAGAATGTGAGATATCAGATATGAGAAGACCTATGAAATGTCACTCATGAGGAGATGTAGTACACCCAGATCTTTTAAGGGATTATGGGATGCATGAATCCTGCCCCCAGTGAGGCATACATAGTCATAACTGAATATCAAAACATAAATGCAGTAACAAACTATGATAAGCAGATCATACCACAAAAGACACGTATTTCACTAGATACTCACCATAAAAAACCAAGATATAAGCGATCTAGGCTGTCACGATAAGGACATAGTAAAACACAAGATAAAATCAAAAAAAAGGCATCCTGACCAAGTGGTCATTCAGTCCAAAAGTTCTTGTCATGAACAATTTGATGGGATGATTGATAGAACAGCCGACACCGGAAGGATGCATCCTGATGGGCTAAAGATTTGATTGATAGAAAAATAAAAATTTGCTGGCAATTGCTTGTGAATAGAATGATCATTAGGAAAGTCAATTCGTCTGTTGATTTGATGAAAAACATTTGCATCACTGTGTCTAGAACAAAGCTTAGTTTCATGATTTGGTAAGCTCAGTCGTGCGGGAATCATTATTGCGAAAGTGAGAGAATGGGCAAAGGACTACCTACACAAATATGGGTAGCAACACTTATTATGAAAAGGCAATGCAAGCGGTATAGACAAATGACGGGAATTGATGGTGGATCTGACTACGCATGGCGCCTGAAACAAGTTTTCACCATGGTACTTATCCATTGCGCCACCGAAGTGGTTTTCACATATGGACAGATTTTTCTTTTGATTTTTGTGTTTCTTTTCAAGCTTTGGTATTTTTTATGCTTTTTTGATATTTTTTGATTTTTTTTCTTTTTGAATATTCCGAATGTTTTTGGAATTTTCTGCTTTTCTGATTTTTTTTTTCGATTTTCTGCTTTTCTGATTTTTTTTTATTTTCTGCTTTTATGATTTTTTTTTGGATTTTTTGCTTTTCTGATTTTTTTGGATTTTCTGCTTTTCTGATTTTTTGGGATTTTCTGAACAATTTCTACTGTACAACGGACTACTGACTAATCAAGCATAGCAGTGCTTGAGATGTACAATATTTATAGGATCAAGGAGTGGATCTCCCTCTGGAGATGCAATCTGATAGGTGCCAGAACCATACTTTGCTGTAACAATGAAGGGACCCAACCAATTAGGTTCAAACTTTCCTTTTTTTTCTCTGTTCTGGAGGTTCTTCATGTTATGATGAAGGACAAGATCACCAACCTCAAACTGACAAGGTTTGATCCTTTTATTGAACTGAAGGTGAAGGCGATTTTGATACACGTGGAGGTGGTCTAGGGCATTGAGGCATCTCTCATCAAGGAGTTCCAACTCTTGCAAGCGGGCAACTCTGTATTCTTCTTTGGACAACAGATTCTTCAGAGAGACTCTGAGGGAAGGGAGCTCAATTTTGATGGGTAGAATAGCCTCAGTACCATAAATAATGGCAAAGGGAGTGGCTCCCGTGGGGGTTCGAATGGAGGTGTGGTAAGCCCAAAGGGCGGGATTAAGGTGAAGATGCCAATCACGGCCAGCTTCATCGACTGTCTTTTTGAGGATTCTGAGAATGGTTTTATTTGTAGCCTCAGCTTGACCATTGCTTTGTGGAAAGTACTTGGAAGAGGTATGGTGGGTAATGCT
>MU226970.1:270111-292842 GCA_018584345.1 Thuja plicata | reverse complement strand
CATGCATTGTTTATGAGCTCACTATTTGAGCACCACATGACCCTGTTATGAGCTCTGCTTGTTATATACATATACATATATATGTATATACATATATATATATATATACATATATACATATACATATACATATACATATATGATGTTATTGATGTCATTGCATGTTTGCTGTTGTTGTGCACCATATATTGTTTTATATATACATTATTTATTTCATTGAGATCGTGAGCTTGGCATTTGTAATGTATTTGTTGTTATTGGATCAATATTTCCATGTTGTTGAGGTTGTAGATGCATTGAATCACCATTGCCATTCTCTTTTGATAACATGCAGTGTTTGATATCTCTTTATTTGTTTTGCTGTTGATATTCACTATGTGGTACTCCCCATTTATGATCATTTCATGAGGAAATGTCTTGATGGCTTGCGAGCTGCAAGCTAGGGCATCATGCATTGTTTATGAGCTCACTGTTTAATACTGGCATTTTTTACATCTTTGCATTTGGAATGTGTTATGCCCTGCATACCCGTCCCTACATTTTGTATGCAAAATGTTGGGTCCCCCTTTTTTGCTTTTGGCTCTTGCCTTGTTTTCTTTGCCCTTGTTCCTTTTGTTTTCTTCTCTGGGTTTTTCTTCCCAGAGGGTTTGTTTTGTTTTCTCTTTTTGCTTTCGCATTTCCGGGACCCGGTCCCGGAGTTGGCTTTTTGCTTTCTAGAAGCCGGATTCCAGACTCAGGATTCTTTGCCACGATGTCTTCTTCTCATAAGAAGACATGGTTGTTTGGAATCCCTGGGCCCAGAGTTTGGAGGTTCACCTGTTCTGAAGTTTGTGGAGAGAAGGTAACTTGCTTTTTACCTCAGGTATAAATAAGATTTACCTATCATTTTCATAGTTATCGCGATTAAAAACACTTAGAGTTTTCAGAGTGATTCATTGGTGATTGGAATGCGAATTGAGTGCAAGTTTCTCTGAGCTTAGTGGGTAACAACGAATCGATCTTCGGTAGCTATTCTTGGCATTGGAGGTCAAAGCTGTTATAGAGTGGTCTTAGTGCTTCTTCCCTTCGCCGTTCTTCATATTCTAGGTTGGTGTTTCTGGTTCTTGCCTTCGCTCTTTGTTTTTGTTTCGTGTTGGTTTGTTTTGTTTTCATTTCTGTTCATTTCGGATTTGCTTTATTTTGTTTCTATCTTTGCGTTTCTTGCTGTTTGGTCTGCCACCCGTTGGTGGGTTGGCTCTTCTAGAGGGTTGTCTGCCCTATGTGCAGATGTAGGATAGTGTATACTATGTACATTCTCTGTATTTGGTTTTAGGGTAGTTGCTCTGCGTTCCATTTTTACTGTATATTATTGTAGATGATGTATATTTTCTATATTTTGTGTGTATACACTTCAGCCCTCAGCCCTCCTGTACCTTTTATGTTTATTATGTGTATATGCTATGTATATCCCTCAGAGCTTGTGATTTCTTCACGCTCTGTCATGTATTTTTGCCTCACAAGATCGAGCTCGACAAGACAAGGTTATCGCGGTTCAAACTCGACACCTCGCTGGTTCAAACCATGGCGGCTTTCTCTTTCCCCTGTCTCATCGCATTAATGGCAGGATTAATTTCTCACGTATGGCATTTAAAATGTGTCCAATCTGGCATTCAATTTTGCTCCATGTCGGCCCACTTTTCCTAATTAATGCCATAACTGTCTTTACTCCACCTGCCATTTTCCCACGTGCCAACACACGATGACCAGAGTACGGCTTGTTGCCAATCACATCGACAATGACTAGTTTGTCCAGACTCTGGACTCCCAGTGGAATCTTGTCTTCTGCTTTTCCTTGTCACCATGTCAGCATACTCCAGAATGCTTAAGCCATGTTATTTTTAGATACTCTGAAGCTTTTTGATGTAAGTGCTAATGTTTGTTTGACAGGTGCGGGCTAGTGGAGAATCTCCCAAAGTTTTAATTCATGCTTATATGTGTCTTGACAATTTTTTGGTCTTGCAGGTGGTTGATAAGTTAATTCAAAATGTTTGACAATTTTGCACCTCCGAATAGTCCGGAACTACCAACTACCTCCACCAGGGTAGCCACAAAATCAAAGATTGAAAGGATGTTGGCAAAGCTGCCTCTGACCTCTAAATATCAAAAACATGGAGGTGTTGCGGGGTCCAAGATAGAATCCAAAGTTCATGAAATAATAGATCTAGACCCCAGGATTTGGGCTGAATTACAGGGTCTAATCCAGACCACTTACAGGTTAAAGGAACAGGGGGATAATATAGCCACTTACCTAGCTGGCTCCGGCATTATGAAGGCTGCAAACTTTTCATGTGCGGTGCAAGCACCCGAGCTTATAAGGCAATTGGTGATATTGTATAAACTGGCCACTCGCTCAGTCTTGCTTCCAGATCCCCGGCTGCTGCAATATCCTGCCACAATCATCACATTGGACGCCCCCACCTTTGCTTCTGGGTTGGGAATTCCACAGTTCAAAGGGTCCGCCATCATCACTAGGGCTAGCTCACTAAAGGAATTTGGTGAGGCCGAAATCATTTCCCAGCAACACCTCAATAATCATTGGTTAAAGTCTCCAAAGTAAGACTGCAAGAGGATGAAGTTGGAAATTCTCGTAGGGAATTCAAGGAGCCCATCCAAGCGGGAATAATATTCTTGTGCAGAATCTTTGGATGGCCCCATGCCTGAGAATTTTTGGCATGGATGTATTACTTCTTATATTGCATAACAATGCACAACAGGACCTTCAACTGGGTGACAATTATATCAAATCATGTAGATACAAAGATGAAGACCGTCATCCAGAATTCACAATTTTATATGACTTCATATGTGCTATGGGCATTGGCACAACAAAGGCCGACCTTTCAAGGTCTAGGAACAGTCAGAGAACTTGAGAATATCCTGGGATAGGTCACACCTTGGGATCATTATTCCCAATTGCAGTGGGAGCTCAACTTCTAGAATTTCTACCGGGTAAATGATGCCTTCATTTACCACAACATTCTTACACTTACCCGAGATTCTGGGTACCACCTCTCACAGGCGGCAATGGCACTAGTCAATTCCTATGGCTGATATTTCATTCAATTTAGGCATCACACTTACATCAGGGTGACACACTTCAATGGGAAGCCCTACCTCCTTCACTGGTATTGCGGGGATAGGATTATTCTTTTGGAATTTTGCAGGCAAATAATGGTTCTGCACGCCTTCTTCACATTGAAGGTCGTCAATGTCCCATTCCCCTTTTCTTACAGGGATTACACATGCAACCTCGCCATGGCCCGGGAGGCAGATAATGAGTTAAAAGGATAGGGGTTGGTTGAATTCAACAATGCCCAGAAGAATTATGATCCCCGTGGAAAGATTGCCACTGCACTACCTAGGGCATCCCCCCGCATGAAGAGGACATTGAAGAATTCTGGGTGGATTGCCAGGATATCTTTGAGCTCAGGGCTCGAAAACAGACAAGAATGAGCAAAGGGCTCATGGAGGTGCTAGAACTTCAGACTTTCCTGAAGGGTTTCAACGACGGCGGGCCGCTGGAAGATCTAGCATACAAGGGACAGGGGTTAGATAAATTGGACCTCCCTCCAGTGGATTGGGCCACTCTAGAGGATTTGACGATTGATGGGGTATGCCACCCTATCCTAGAAACAAGTCACAGGTACTTCACCTGGGTGTGCCCCAAAAGCACCCGCAAGAAAGTAGCCGTCAAGAAGACCATTGCTTCTTTAGCTGGCGCCAGACCTTCTTCATCCGTCACACCCACTGAAGAAAGTGTGAGAAAAGGAAAAGAAAAAGAGGAGTCCTGGTGCCCAAGGCATCCCCTCAGATTCCCACACTTCTAATGGCGAAGATACATGATCAAATAGAGGCAAAAAAATTGGCAAGTCAACAAATCAACATGCAGGTGGTTTCCGGTCTCCCAATCATCCCAATGGCATCTGCTTGCTCAACGGTACCTCCTTCGTTGGCAGCAATGATGAGTAAGTAGACTTTTGCTAAGGCACAGTCTTCTGATATTCTGGACATCAGGGCTTCTCTTATAAGGAAAAAGAAAATAGCTGCGACCCCCGCACCAAGCGCTGCCCTTGGTATGCCCGAGAAGCCTCTGGTGGATGTAAGTTTAGATTCTCCCAAACTTGAGGATATCTCAGACTCCTCTCTGTCGCATGATGATTTTGATGACACCTTCTCGGTGGAGGAGCTTCTAGAGATCTGGTAGGGCGTCAATATTGCAGTGAAAGAAATCGAGGCTCAAGAGGAAGAGGCCCCTATGGAAGAAGAACTCCCCATGGAAAAGGACATATCAGAGCAAGAGGCTTGGGAGGAAAATACTGAGCCTAAACAGGAAGAATTACAGGTCCAAAAGACCGTGGATTTGCCAAGGCAGCCTACGGATGAGCCCCTTATGGAAGGAGAACCCAGACCCTAGGGAACAACTGTACCTCTGACCATCACACTCTAGGTGCCTTTGGAGACTTTAGGTGACCAAGTGCCCCGAAGCACTTTCGATGAAGTCATAACAGCTGTCGCCTTGCTAAACTTTGGCCAGCAACCTCACCCACCTCTAGAGGATGTCCCAATGGAGGAGGAGAATGTTGAAGTAGATGAGGCCAGTAAGGACCAAGAACAACATCAAATAATGGAACAAGAGGTCCCAGAAGAGGAAAAGGAAGAGGCTGCTGATACCACCAGGGAAGATGAGGTCCCTGAGAATACGAAAATGGAGACCGGGGAAAAGATCCTGGGTGATTTTACAGAGGACGCCAGTATGGCGGAAAATATAGAAGGTTCCAGAGAACAAGAAATAAGAAGAGAACAAGAGCAAAAGGAACTGGAACAGGAGCATGAAAAATAGCCCGAAGAAAATGTAAACTCAGGGAATGCACTACCGGATTCAGAAATAGATCCCAATGAACAGGTATTGGCAGCAAGGCCGCCCCAACCACCCCAATGGCTGGTAGAAACCAAGAAAATGAAAGCTCTGGCGGTGACTACGGGTGCTCCTCTATCATTGGCCGAGATGATGGCCAAGAATGCTGAGACAAAGAAGCCCAAAAGGGCACGGGTGGTCCATACTCTCCGGACCAACCCAGCAGGCAGCATCGTTGCAGTCATTGCAACACCCCCGGTAAATAAAGATGCAGCGGCCGCAAGGCCTGAAGACTATAATATAACAGAGGTCAAGCTGGGGAAAAGAGACAAGCAAGGAGAATTGAACTTGCTAAAAGAGGCTACCAAGGCTATAGAGGCCCGATATGCAAAACAGGGCCAGAAGCTGCAAGAGGAAAGAGAGACAAATGCCAATCTCCTCGCACTTATGGCAGAACTAACATGACCCTTGGCCGAAGTTCACCCTAGAACCCCTTCTTTCAAATTGTCGCTTGCACAGGGCGATGTGGACTCACTGCGCATGATGAAGAAAAAGGCACAAGAAGTAGACGGGTGGGCAGTCGAGAAAATAATGGTGATGAGAGAATTTCTGGCAGCGTCCCTCCCATACTTTTACAGGTTAGATCTTACCCTTGGACATGCAAGAAGCTCCGCTCAGATATGGGAGCAAGACTTAGAGAAATATGAGAAATGGAAAGACGGATTGGAAGAGATCCGCAGCATTGGCGAGGAGGTTGCCACAGAGTCTAGCATTTTGGGAGAAGAATCATATGATTCCCTCCAGGTCCATTACTCTAGACTTGCCCTCAAAATTGAGGCTTGCAAGGAACTGGTTAAGACCTTAAAGGAGAAGTTGATAGGTGCCTGATATCCCTTGGGATTATTCCAGGCATTTGTGGTTGGGATATCACAAGTTGATCCCCTCACCACCAGAACATGTACCCTGGAGGATTATGTCCTCGGCAAGTTTGACGAAAGGATGGAATCCCTATATCCGTCAGGCGGAGATTTTGATCAAGGTAGGTTGTCCCGGTTGTCAAAGACCATGATTTGGTCTCATGACACCATCAAGATGGTGAATGAATTCCAGAGCGGGGTCGGAGAGGTTGAGGATGCAATGGAGGCTGTCCGTAGTAGGTGGGATAGCATCTAGAGCATAAATGAAGAGAGCATTAGCCAAGTGTTAGAGGCTTGGGAAAAAACATAAGTCAATAAAGTTCTCCAGATCTGGGAGAATTTGGCCTGACATAATATTTTGTATTCTTTATTCTTTTGGAATGCAAGTTCTCAGATCTCGGAGTTCCGGATCCCACATTTTTTGAATTCTTCATGTGACCCTTGTCTCGGTTCCCAATTTTGAGTGGTCACTTTTAGGATAGTAATAAAGGTTGTTAGGAGATGGGAAACTACAACAAGGCACGTCAGCTTGACGGGAGGTTTTTGATAGATGGTCTTCCCAAGGTGCCACTTTAGAGGTACACCTGGCGCATCAGAGATAGGGTGCCACTTTCCCATTTATGAGGCATGTAGCCTCAATCCCCAGGGGATCAGATTTCTTCTTTCTCCTTCTTGGCTCTCTTCTCGAGGCTAATTATTCCACTCCATCTCTCTTGTCTTATTCTTCTGACATGTCAGGCCTCTCTGTCTCAAGGTTTTTTGTAATGTGGTGCAGGTAGTACCGGCCACCGGATAATGTATTTTATTGTAAAGTGTAAAATAAGTTTGGGTTCGGGTTAGGTCAAAAGATGTGTATAAATAATAAGTCTGACCTCATTCCAAGGGTTGATGAAATTGATGATTTTGCAGTCCATAGTTAATAGCAAAGTGGTCTTTCTCATTTCATAGTTGTAGAGCTTAATGCTCCATAGTTTTAAGCTTTCAGTATGTGAAATGCTCCCTGGGAGTTATCATTATACCACGCAACAGTGCTTGCTGGAAAGATGTTAATGAGGAAGGAAGGGTTCTCTCAATGATGTTGTTGGCACTCTGTCTTCTGGGTTGATGGTATTTTATGCTTTGTGTTTTTCATGTCCTTTTCTCTAATGCTTAAAGTAGATTAACGACCTCCTTTCTTTGCTACTGATAAAATATAAGCTGATGGTTGTATATTTCTTTGGTATTTAGTGTAGTGTGTTAGAGCATTGTTGATGTTTTGAATGTTTAGCATAACTATAGGTAGATGAAATACTTCTAACTCTGCAAGATCTTTTTGAGTTTATTTTTTAAGTGTAAGCATGCTTGGAGGAAATCCCACTCACCTGAATCCCCAGAGTTGATGAATCAAAGATAACCAACTATCCCCCTCGAAAATAGTCACATCTCCCAACCGATCCCTGCACTGTTGAGACCTGACTCTCACGTGCTTTGAGGTCTAGGGAATCTCATTTCCCTAGACAACCTTTACAGGAAAAGTTGGCCAGTACCCTAGTACCTGGTGACAAATTACATCTGTTGGTAGACCTGGTCACAAAGTCTCATCAACAGAAACTGGCACTAGAAGGAGGGCATGAACTTGTCCCCCTCTCAGAATTCTTATTTTACACCGCCTGAGGTTCCCCAAGCCATATTTTTAAGAGTCAAGCCTTCAGTAGGATTGGGTCATTCTCCCCAGCAAGATTTGAAAGAATCCTTAGATCAACCCCCAATCCCAGAAGGTTTGTCAAGCTCGAGCCCCCTACTCGAAAGAAGCGGACCCCAAAATTCAAACCAGCAACCACTGTCTGGGGATCTAGCATACCACAGAATACCCAAACCTCCCAGATGATCCTGGGAACTAGTTCTCAACCTAGCCAAAATTCAACTTCCCCAATGGCTACATATTTTGGAAACACTGGGTCCCCAATGGGAACTTTTCTGGGTGCAACCAACGATTTACCCTTGCACCCGAAAAAGATTTGTCTATGATATGAGCACCTAGGCCCATGAACTGCAAAGGAACACTTGCAGGCATACAAAGATGCCATGAATCGACACTAGATCCAACATGAAGATGTTGTGACCCAGATGTTCCCTTTGTCCCTGGGACAGGGTGAACTGAACTGGTACCTTAAGCTTCCCGCCAAATCCATAAACAGTTGGTAGGACATGGAGGACACCTTCTTGGCTGCCTTCCGCATACACATGGACCCGTCTTGGTCCCACAGCCAGTTCATTTCTATCAAAAAAAACTGAATGAACCGCTTGCAACATTCAATCACTGGTTCCAACGCGCCTTGAAGCGGTGCACGGGTCCTTTCATCCCATCCATAGAAGTGACCATACAAACCTATCTCAATGCGATGGACCCTTTGGTTGCCACTCTCCTTTGGAGAACTACCACCCTGAGCGACTGGGATACTTTGGTAAAAGTTTACAACCTAGCCTTAGAACTGTCCCGCGGCCTCAACAAATCCTCGGGCAGGATTGGGCAGAGTATGCCATTTAACATGATCCCTGGTGGAACTCCTTACGCCAGGGGATATAACCCCAATCTGGCAATGGGTGCCCCCGTGATGGCCATGAATCCCTCATCACCACTGATAGACCAGTAGGCCTGGTATGTGTATCCATCTCAAACTCAGAAAATACTGGGTCTTGAATCTTTTCCTTGGAACAAATGGTAGCAGACATAACAACCACAGAAACAACCGTCAAGAGTTCCCTTCTTCTAGTCATCCATAGTTGGAGGATTTCTTCCCTCGACTCTGGCAAGTGCTGCTATTTTCCCAGGGAACCAACAACAACTATCACATTATGACATGAATACTTAGTTGACCGTCGAGGCTGAATCCCTCCAGCGAATGCTGTCCACCCTGACTGTGGACATGGGTCAACTAAAGGCGGGGTCTTATGCACCCCAGAACTCTAATTCCTAGAGGGGGAACATTTTCTCCGGCCAATGAAACAACAATACCGGGGGAAGAAATTTCAACAACGGGCCTTGGCCCAACCAACATTAATGGAACAACAACGCAAACACTGGAGGTCCACCTCTGAACTAAAATGCCAATCAGGGTGGTGTTGGACCATCCCATTTCATGCCAGTCGCAGACTTCCATCCCATGACCAATTGGTGTAGATTGAATGACACAGGTTCCCATAACAAGGTAAACTGTGCCACACTAGAAAAGGTCATCATGATTTCCCAGCTGGACAGACAACAATCATCTGATCCTACTCCCCTAGAACCTCCTGTGCAAGAGCCAACTCACAATGCATTCACCTGTAAGACCGTCTTCTTTAGATCCCCTAGAGAAGACAAAGAAGAATCTGAACTGCATGGATTCTTTGATGAATCAATTCCGACCTTTGAGGCCAATGCCTTCACCAACCCACGGGCTCCTTACAATACTTAGAGCCAGGCTGGTAAAGGACCAGTTTACACGCCAACACCTCCTATGCACACTCCTCCCCGGGACAATATAGCCGACCGACCTGTCCCTCCAAAAGGTCCTAGCTATAACCAAGCAAAAGACTCGGCCAAGGGAAGCCACCAATTCCCAGGAGGAAGGTTTGATATCACAAAGGCGTTAGAACAAACTACCACCTCCATGACCTTGATGGAGGTTTTTCTAAACTGTCTAGAGTAGAAGAAATCTCTTCTAAAGCTCTTCGGAAACTCGGAAGCTGTCAGTTGCCCACCCAAGACTGTCTCTTTTGAGGACACCAACGCGGCCATCTTCTGGGGAAATAATGAGGATCCTCCATTCCTACTAGGCCTAAACATACACAACTGCCTAGTAGATTCTGGGGCTTTGGGAAACATTATGCCCCTTTCCATATGCCAAAAGCTTAGATTCTGACCCACCCCATCTAATGGTGCAGTAATCTAGTTGGATAAAAATGCTGTGAAAATGGTACGTGAATTGAAGAATGTCCGAATATAGCTCATCCAGGACCCCAGAATAGCCAGCATAATCGATATTTAAGTGTTGGAAATCCCAAAGACTTATGGGATGTTATTAAGTCAGAATTGGTCTAAGTCCCTGAATGAATACTTTTCGACCAACTTCTCCCACTTATGGCTCCCCTGGGAAGGAGAATCAAACAAGATCCGGGTTGAAAGTGAGCCCCGGATGAAGCAGTCCCTCACCGAAGTTGAGAGGGTTAATGAGGTCTTATTCTTTGAGACTTCCCCCGGGGTGTACCAACCCCTTGAAATCTTAACGTTCAATTTCACCCCGGGAGAGGATCCCATAGTTCTGTAGAGAACCCAGGACCTAGAAGAAATATTGAGGGTTGAGGTTAACTCTTAGGGTGCCACAATGACCCCCGCCACACTCATGTCTGACACTTGGTGCTGGGTGCATTATCAAAAACATTCAAAGCTAGAGTGTGAGCCTTGTCTTTCCGTCGTTACTCGGCATATTGACGCCTTCCAGAGCAAAGAGCATGAACATGATTCCCCAGAGCCCAGTATTCCTACTGGAAGCACTTCTTCTCTACCATTTCTCCATGGATCTCAACCCCAAACCCCTCCGGAGGTAAACCTCACCCACGCAAAATCAGTGCTAGAGTAAACTCCTCCCAAGTCTCACAAAGATAATCCAAAGACTGCCCCATCTCCCCAGCTCCAGACGACAAACGACGATTTTTGGACCCATAAGTTCAATGGGTCCCAATCCAAACAGGGCTGTGAGGCCAAAGTAGAATTAATCAACCCATGAGGGAAATCCTTCCTTGCGTCCTATAGGCTGTAGTTCAACTGCACAAACAACGTCACAAAGTACGAGGCCTTGGTCCTCAGACTCCTATTTGCATTGAGAAAAGGAATCACTCACCTCCGGGCCCTAGGTGATTCAGAGTTGATTGTCAAGCAAGTCTAGAGTCAGTACACATGTCATGATAAGAGGCTGGCTGCATACCGCAATCGGGCATGGAGCCTTATTGAAGATTTTGATACCTTCGGCATTGATCTTATTCCCCAGCGATGAAACTATGTCCCAGATGCCCTTGCTATTTCTGCCAGCACACTTGAGCCTATGGCCGGCTCACGACTCCAAAGATTTTTTGTTGAGATGATCCCCACCCTGTCTATTCTAGATAATGTCACCCACTTTCAGGTTTTTGAGGTCAATTAGCATATCCTGGCCTTCATGGCCAATGTTGGTGTCTTCGAGGACTAGATAGTGGAGGAATGAGACCACGATGACACTGGGCAGGGTGATGAAGATGATGGGGTCATGGACCTACCTACCAACACCATCCCGAAGGGGATGGTCACGCTTGAATGAATCTTAGACTCAGACCCTTGGGGCCGGGAAAAGATATCATCCTCCTCTGAGGGAGAAAAATTTAAGAAAGTGAACATCGGCCAGCCCAATGAACAAAAGATGATACACATTGGTACCTCCTGCTCCCTTAAGGAGAAGGAGAAGATTCTCGTGGTTCTCTGAGAATACATAGATGTGATCACATGGGGGTATGAGGATTTGAAGACATACGACACATCCATTATGACCCATACCATTCCATTGAAACCTAATGCTAAGCCTTTCTGGCAAAAGCAACGACCAGTCAACCCGCTGATCGAGCCTCTAATTCATTAGGAGGTGAAAAAACTACTGTCAGCCCAGATAATCTTTCCAATCTGGCATACTATGTGGGTTGCCAATTTGGTCCCTGTGAGAAAGAAAAGTGGTGAAATTCGCCTTTGCGTGGATTTCCAAAATTTGAATAGAGCCTCCAAGAAAGATAATCACCCTCTCCCCTCATTGGATGAGGTGTTGCAGATAGTGAATGGATCCCAAATGATGTCTTTCTTGGATGGATACTCTGGCTACAACCAAGTCATGGTTAAATATGTGGATAGAGACAAAATGACGTTCACCACCAAGTGGGGGACGTTTGCATATCAGAGGATGCCCTTTGGCTTGATTAACGCAGGGGCCACATTTTAGAAGGCCATGGGCATTGTGTTCAAGGGCCTTATAAACTGGTGCATAATCATCTACATGGATGATTTGACCATCTTTTCCCAGGACAAGCGTGACCATTCCGCCCACCTCGCCCAGATCTGCGAGAGATGTCGCCGGTATGGAATATCCCTCAACCCCAAGAAGTGCATATTTGGGGTCACTGAAGGGAAGCTACTTGGGCATATTATCTCTGAGAAGGGTATATTCATTGACCCTGAGAGAGTTGAAGCACTTCTAAACCTGCAAATTTCTGATAGCAAGAAAGAGATGTGATATCTTTCTTTGGAAAGATCAACTTTGTCCGGTGGTTCATCACTGGATTCGCCGAAATCATGAAGGCACTCAATGAGAAGATGAAGAAAGACACTAAAATTGAGTGGAGTCCTGAAGAAAAGTGGGCGTTCACCTAGATTAAATAGACAATAACGGAGGCACCAGTCCTGGCTAGTCCAGACTACTCCCTCCCATTTTACATTTACTCCTTTGCTTCGTTGCATTCCGTCGTGGCAGTATTGACCCAAAAGGTCGAAGGGGAAGAACGACCAATAGATTTTATGAGCTCCCCATTCAAGAACACCAAAGTCTAGTATTCATCATTGGAAAATCATGCCTTTGCTCTTGTTCGTGTCGTGAAGAAATTCTGGCATTACATTCTCCAGAGTAAGGTGCATGCTATCATCCTAGACCAGGCTGTAAAATATCTGCTAATGCAGATTGAATTGGGTGAAAGATGGGGGAAATGGATGGCCATCCTCTAGGAATATGACTTATAAATGCAACCCATGAAGATGGTCTGAGGCCAGGGAATAAGTCGAGCAATGGCGGAAGAGACTCCCCACATCGAATGTCAAATGTACACAGTGGAGTCTATCACTCGAGACCTGTGGTACACAAATTTGGTGTACTTATTTTTATATAATAGATGTCTGGAGGGGTTGCCTCCCAACAAACATCATGCCCTACGGATGAAAAGCGCCCATTTTATGATAAAAACCTCCACGCTTTACCGCAGGAATTATGGAGTGTACCTTCGATGCATCGACAAGGACCAAGCTGCAAAAACAATTGAAGAATTTCATGGGCATTTTGGGACCGGGCATGGCTCAACTGATGCCACCACCCATCAGATCCTTCAGGTTGGATACTATTGGCCCTGCATATTCAAAGATGTCTACACTCATGTCTGGAAGTGCCATACTTGCCAAACTGCAACACATCGTGAGCATAACTTGGCTATGCCCATTGCAGCCGGTGTTCGAAGCTAGACCTTTTGCCTAGTGGGCATTTGATTTTATCAGGGAAATCAACCCCAACTCATCTACCAACCACTGATACATCCTAACTGCAATCAATTACTGCACCCGGTGGTCTGAAGCCATACCTTGCAAAACCAACACGACATACGTGGTTATCAAATTCCTAGAAGAAAACATCGTCACAAGATTTGGAATGCCCTTTGTTATAGTATGTGACAATGGTCCGACATTTTCTTCAGCACAACTACTTGAATGGACCTATGACCAGAAGATCACTCTAAAATTCTCCAGCAACTATTACCCCCAGGGGAATGGTGTTGCTGAATCAACAAAAAAAAATTTGCTTGAAGTGATCAAAGACTTGTTAGAACAGAATCCCCGGGATTGGCACCAAAAGTTGAGATTTTCCCTCTGGGAAGATTGCATTCAAATTAAGGCTGCCCTAGGAACATCCCCATTCCATCTGGTTTACGGCCAGAACCTAGTGTTCCCAGTTAACTTACAGACCCTAGTTTTACAGTTCATGTAGGAATTCGGCAACCGAGATAATATAGTGGAGGTTCAACCCCTGAATCTGGTGCGGATGGAAGAACAATGTGACACAACCCTTGAACATTTCATGTGTCACCAAGTAGTAGTAAAATTATGGTTTGATCGAAGAGCCCAATACAAGGCCTTTCAAATTTCAGACTTGGTCCTTTTGTGGGATAAAGCCCAGGAAAAGAAGGGAAAGCAGACCAAGTTCCAACGACTCTGGCTCAGACCATACTTGATCTCAGAGATCTGTAGGGAAAATACCTATCACCTTAATACCATGACTAGAGAACCCATCCCATTTCCCATCAATGGACAGTTTCTCAAATATTACTTTGAATAAGGTAGGTTTGCCCAGAGTTGTATTATATGTAAATCTTCTTGCTTGTAAATATTTCTTTCTCGGTGTCTCCGTTTGGGGTGCCTTTCTTTGTAAATAGTTTGGCTGGCTGTCCTCCGGGACCGCCCCTTTTCTTCTATTTTCTTGGCCTTTTTTTCTTTTATTTTCTCTTCCAGGTTTCCAGTGTTTTTCTCCCCTTTCGTAGGCTGGTATGCTTCACATAACATCTAGTCTCCAGGAGAATACCTTTGGCCTGCCGGTGAACTTAGAATCTATTGTTAGAAGGGTGGAATTGGTCCAGTCTCCAGAGTTATTTTGCAAGTTTGGTAGAAAATTATGAGTAGTCTTCATCGAATTTATCCTCGGAGGTTCGGTAATCAGTGAAATCAAAATTAAGGGAACAAGTAATCGGACACACTAAGAGTAGATCGGTCGCACTAGTTGGTTGATCCAAGTCTAAACTTTTAAAGATTCTTTCTGGGTCTAGAGTTTTCCTTCCCCATTCAGCAAATTAAGGTGGGCGAAGGGGTGAAAGAAGTACCGCCATTGAATTTAGCTAAGCTTAAGCTTAATGGTGAAAGAAGTACTGCCTTCCCACCCAAAAGAGAATAAAATAGCAAAAGAAAAGATGGGACGAAACTCTGGTATCTGGGAGAAATGTGTGAAATTGATAACTTTGGGTTGATATACTTAGTGCCTCTTCTCTACTTCTCCCAGAGGTCATCAGCTTGATTTCCTTCCAAAACACACACTTCACAACTGATGAAAGGATCATGGATTGAATCGCGTATGGTCAGATTTTCTCAGACATTTTACCCCTTACAAGCAAGATGCTTCGAGTAACGATTGGTTCCGATTCTGCTAACCAGAGATTCTGGGGTTCTCGAATGTGCTAAGGCATTAATCCCAGATGGTTACCATTTGTTATGCCCTGCATACCCGTACCTACATTTTGTGTGCAAAATGTTGGGTCCCCCTTTTTTGATTTTGGCTCTTGCCTTATTTTCTTTGTCCTTGTTTCTTTTGTTTTCTTCTCCAGGTTTTTCTTCCTGGAGGGTTTGTTTTGTTTTCATTTTTGCCTTTCGTGTCTCTAGGACCCGGTCCCAGAGTTGGCTGTTTGCTTTCCAAAAGCCAAATTTTAGACTCCGGGATTCTCTGCCATGATGTATTCTTCTCATAAGAAGACATGGTTATTTGGAATCCCCGGGCCCGGAGTCCGAAGGTTCGCCTCTTTCAAAGTTTGTGGAGAAAAGGTAACTTGCTTTTTACCTCGGGTATAAATAAGATTTACCTATCATTTTCACAGTTATCATGATTAAAAACACTTAGAGTTTTCAGAGCGATTCATTGGCGATTGGAATGCGAATTGAGTGCAAGTTTCTCTGAGCTTAGTGGGTAACAACGAATCGATCTTTGGTAGCTGTTCTTGGCATTGGAGGTCAAAGCTATTGCAGAGCGGTCTTAGTGCTTCTTCCCTTCATCGTTCTTTGGATTCCAGGTTGGTGTTTCTGGTTCTTGCCTTCGCTCTTTGTTTTTGTTTTGTGTTGGTTTGTTTTGTTTTTGTTTCTGTTTGTTTCGGCTTTTTTTTGTTTGTTTTGTTTCTGTCTTTGCGTTTCTTTCTATTTGGTTTGCCACTTGTTGGTGGGTTGGCTCTACCAGAGGGTTGTCCACCCTCTGTGCAGATGTAGGATAGTGTATACTATGTACATTCTCTGTATTTTATTTTAGGGTAGTTGCTCTGCATTCCATTTTTACTGTATATTGTTGTAGATGATGTATATTTTTTGTATTTTGTGTGTATACGCTTTGACCCTCAGCCCTCCTATACTTTTTATGTATATTATGTGTATATGCTATGTATATCCCTTAGAGCTTGCAATTTCTTCGCACTTTATCATGTATTTTTTCCTCACAAGATCAAGATCAACGAGACAAGGTCGTCATGGTTCAAACTCGGCACCTCGCTGGTTCAAACCATGGCGGCTTTCTCTTTCCTCTGTCTCGTCACATTAATGGCGGGATTAATTTACCACATATGGAATTTAAAATGTGTCCAATCTGGCATTCAATTTTGCCCCATGTTGACCCACTTGTCCTAATCAATGCCATAACTATCTTTACTCCACTTGTCATTTTCCCACGTGCCAATGCACAACGACCAGAGTATGGCTTGTTGCCAGTCACATCGGCAACGACTAGTTTGTCCAGACTCCAGACTCCCAGTGGGATCTTGTCTTCTGCTTTTCCTTGTCACCATGTAAACATACTCTGAAATGCTTAAGCCATGTTATTTTTAGATACTCCAGAGCTTTTTGATGTAAGTGCTAACGTTTGTTTGACAAGTGCGGGCTAGTGGAGAATCTCCTGGAGTTTTAATTCATGCTTATATGTGTACTAACAATTTTTTGGTCTTGCAAGTGGTTGATAAGTTAATTCAAAATGTCTGATGATTTCGCACCTCCAAATAGTCCAGAACTACAAACTACCTCCACCCGGGCAGCCACAAAATCAAAGATTGAAAGGATGTTGGAAAAGCTGCCTCTGACCTCTAAATATCCAAAAGATGGAGGTGTTGCGGGGTCCAAGATAGACTCCAAAGTTCATGAAATAACAGATTTGGAACCTGGGAGTTGAGACGAATTACAGGGTCTAATCCAGACCACTTACAGGTTAAAGGAACAGGGGGATAAGATTGCCACTTACCTAGCTGCCTCCAGAATTATCAAAGCCGCAAACTTTCCATGCACGATGCAAGCACCCGAGCTTATAAGGTAGCTGGCGGTATTGTATAATCTGGCCACTCGCTCAGTCTTGCTTCCAGATCCCTGACCGCTGCAATATCCCACCATAATCATCACATTGGACGCCCCCACCTTTACTTACGGTTGGGAATTCCATAGTTTAAAGGGTCTACCATCATCACTAGGGCCAGCTCACTAAAGGAATTCAGTGAGGCCGAAATCATTTCCCAGCAACACCTTAATAATCATTGGTTAAAGTCTCCAAAGCGAGACTGCAAGAGGATGAAGTTGGAAATTCCCTGCGGGGATTTCAAGGAGCCCATCCAAGCAGGCATAATATTTTTGTGCATAATCTTCGGATGGCCCCACGTTCAGGAATTTTTGGTGTGGATGTATTACTTCTTATATTGCATAACAACACACAATAGGACCTTCAATTGGGAGGCAATTATATCAAATCATGTAGATACACAGATGAAGACCATCGCCTAGAATTCACAATTTTATATGACTTCGTATGTGCTGTGGGCATTGGCACAGCAAAGGTCGGCCTTTCAAGGCCTAGGAACAGTCGAAGAACTCAGGAACAGTGCGGGACAGGTCACACCTTGGGATCATTATCCCCAATTGCAGTGGGAGCTCAACTTCCAAAATTTCTGTCGGGTAAATGATGCCTTCATTTACCACAACATTCTTACACTTACCTGAGATTCTGGGTACTGCCTCTCACAGGCGGCAATGGCACTGGTCAATTCCTATGGCTGATATTTCATTCAATCCAGGCATCACACTTACATCAGGGTGACAGGCTTCAATGGGAAGCCCTACCTCCTTCCCCGGTATTGCGAGGATAGGATTATTCTTTTGGAATTTTGCAAGCAGATGATGGATCTGCTCGCCTTCTTCACATTGAAGAAGGTTGTTAATGTCCCATTCCCCTTTTCTTGCGGGGATCACACATGCATCCTCGCCGCGGCCTGAGAGGTAGATAATGAGATAAAAGGATAGGGGCTGGTTGAATTCAACCACGCCCGAGAGAATTATGATCCCTGTGGAAAGATTGCCGCCGCACTACCTAGGGCGTCCCCCCCACACGAAGAGGACATTGAAGACTTCTGGGTGGATTTCCAGGATAGCTTTGATCTCAGGGCCCAACAACATACAAGAATGAGCAAAGGGCTCATGGAGGCACTAGAACTTCAGACTTTCTCGAAGGGTTTTAACGATGGTGGGTCGTTGGAAGATCAAGCATACAAGGGACAAGGGTTAGATAAATTGGACCTCCCTCTAGTGGATTGGGCCACTCCAGAGGATTTGATGATTGATGGTGCATGCCACCCCATCCTGGAAGAAAGTCACAGGTACTTCACCCGTGTGTGCCCCAAAAGCACCCACAAGAAAGTAGCGGTCAAGAAGACCATCCCTTCTTCAGTGGGTGCCAGACCTTCTTCATCCGCCGTGCCCATTGAAGCAAATGCGAGCAAAGGAAAAGAAAAAGAGGGAGTCCCGGTGCCCAAGGCATCCCCTCAGATTCCCACACTTCTAATGGCGAAACTACATGATCAAATGGAGGCGAAAAAATTGGCCAGTCAACAAATCAGCATGCAGGTGGCTTCTGATCTTCCAATCACCCCAATGGTATCTTCTCACTCAACAAGACCTCCTTCATTGGCAGCAATGATGAGTAAGTAGACTTTTGCTGAGGTAGAGTCTTCCGATATTCTGGACATCGGGGCTTCTCTTATAAGGAAAAAGAAAATAGTTGCGACCCCCGCACAAAGCGCTGCCCTTGGTATGCTCGAGAAGCCTCTGGTGGATGTAAGTTCAGATTCTCCTAAACTTGAGGATGTCTCAGACTCCTCTCCACTGCATGATGATTTTGATGACACCTTCTTGACAGAGGAGCTTCTAGAGATTTGGCAGGGCGTCAATACTGCAGTGAAAGAAATCAAGGCTCAAGAGGAAGAGGCCCCTGTGGAAGAAGAACTCCCCATGGAAAAGGACATATCAGAGCAAGAGGCTCAGGAGGAAAATACTAAGCCTGAACAGGAAGAATTACAGATCTAAAAGATCGTGGATTTGCCAAGGTAGCCCATGGATGAGCCCTTGATGGAAGGAGAACCCGGACCCCAGGGAACAACCGTACCTCCGACCATCACACTCCAAGTACCTTTGGAGACTTTGGGTGACCAAGTGCCCTGAAGCACTTTTGGTGAAGTCGTAATAGCTGCCACCTTGCTGAACTTTGGCTAGCAACCTCACCCACCTCTGGAGGATGTCCCAATGGAGGAGGAGAATGTTGAAGTAGACAAGGCCAGTAAGGCCCAAGAACAACAACAAATAATGGACCAAGAGGTCCTGGAAGAGGAAAAGGAAGAGGCTGCTGATACCACCAGGGAAGATGAGGTCCTTGAGAATACAGAAACAGAGACCGGGGAAAAGATCTCGGGTGATTTTATAGAGGACGCCAGTACGACGGAAAATATAGAAGGTTCCAGAGAATAGGAAATAAGAAGAGAACAAGAGAAAAAGGAACTGGAATAGGAGCAGGAAAAAGAGCCCGAAGAAAATGTAAACTCAGGGAATGTGTCACCATATTCAGAAATGGATCCCAATGAACAGGTATTGGCTGCAAGACCGACCCATCCACCCCAATGGCTGGTAGAAACCAAGAAAAGGAAAGGTCCGGCGGTGACTACAAGTGCTCCTCTATCACTGGCCGAGATGATGACCAAGAATTCCAAGACAAATAATCCCAAAAGGGCACCGGTGGTCCATACTCTCTGGACCAACCCAGCAGGCAGCACCATCGCGGTCATCGCAACACCCCCGATAAATACAGATGCAGCGACCACAAGGCCTGAAGACTATAATATAACAGAGGTCGAGCTACGAAAAGAGACAAGCAAGGAGAATTGAACTTGCTAAAAGAGGCTACCAAGGATATAGAGGCCCAGTATGCAAAACAAGGCCAGAAAATGCAAGAGAAAAGAGAGACAAACGCCAATCTCCTCACACTTCTGGCGGAACTAACACGGCCCTTGGCCAAAGTTCACCCTGAAACCCCTTCTTCTAGATTGCCGCTTGCACAGGGCGATGTGGACTCACTGCGCATGATGAAGAAAAAGGTGTAAGCAGTAGATGGGTGGGCAGCCAAGCAAATAACGATGATGAGAGAATTTATAGCGGTGTCCCTCCTAGAATTTTATAGGGTAGATCTCGCCCTTGGAAATGCAAGAAGCTCTGCTCAGATATGGGAGCAGGACTTAGAGAAATATGAGAAATGGAAAGCTGGATTGGTAGAGATCTGCAACATTGGCGAGGTCGCCACAGAGTCCAGCATTTTGGGAGAAGAATCATATGATTCCCTCTAGGTCCAGTACTCCAGACTTGCCCTCAAAATTAAGGCTTGCAAGGAACTAGTTAAGACCTTAAAGGAGAAGCTGACAGGTGCCTGATATCCCTTGGGCTTATTCCAGGCATTTGTGGTTGGTGTATCACAAGTTGATCCCCTCACCATCGGAACATGTACCCCAAAGGATTATGTCCTTGACAAGTTCGACGAAAGGATGGAATCCCTATATCTGCCGGGCGGAGATTTTGATCAAGGCAGGTTGTCTCGGCTGTCAAAGACCATGATTTGGTCGCATGATGCTATCAAGATTGTGAACAAATTCTGGAGCGGGGCTAGAGAGGTTGAGGATGTAATGGAGGCTGTCCGTAGCAGGTGGGATAGCATCCAGAGCATAGATGAAGAGAGCATTAGCCAAGTGTTATAGGCTTGGGAAAAAACATAAGTCAATAAAGTTCTCCAGATCTGGGAGAATTTGGCCCGACATCATATTTTGTATTCTTTATTCTTTTGGAATGCAAGTTCTCGGATCTCAGAGTTCCGGATCCCACATTTTTTGAATTCTTCATGTGACTCATGTCTCGATTCCCAATGCTGACCGGTCACTTTCAGGACAGTAATAAAGGTTGTCAGGAGATGGGGAACTACAACAAGGCACGCCAGCTCGACGGGAGGTTTTTAACAGACGGTCTTCCCAAGGCACTACTTTAGAGGTACACCTGGTGCATCAAAGACAGGGCATGGCTTTCCCATTTATGAGGCATGTAGCCTCGATCCCCGATGGATCAGATTTCTTCTTTCTCCTTCCCGGCTTTCTTCTCGAGGCCGATTCTTCTACTCCATCTCTCTTGTCTTATTCTTCTCACATGTTAGGCCTCTCCATCTTGAGTTTTTTTGTAACATGGTGCAGGTAGTACCGGCCATCGGATAATGTATTTATTGTAAAGTGTAAAATAAGTTAGGGTTAGGGTTAGGTCAAAAGATGTGTATAAATAATAAGTCCGACCTTATTCCAAGGGTCGGCAAAATTGATGATTTTGCAGTCCATAGTTAATAGAAAAGTGGTCTTTCTCATTTTGTAGTTGCAGAGCTCAATTCTCCATAGTTTTAAGCTTTCAATATGTGAAATGCTCCATGGGAGTTATCATTGTACCACGCACCAGTGCTTGCTGGAAATATGTTAATGAGGAAGGAAGGGTTCTCTCAATGATGTTGTTGGCACTCTATCTTCTGGGTTGACGGTATTTTATGCTTTGTGTTCTTCATGTCCTTTGCTCTAATGCTTAAAGTATATTAATGACCTCCTTTCTTTGCTACTGATAAAATATAAGTTGATGGTTGTATATTTCTTTGGTATTTAGTGTAGTGTGTTAGAGCATTGTTGATGTTTTGAATGTTTAGCATAACTATAGGTAGATGAAATACTTCTAACTCTGCAAGATCTTTTTGTGTTTATTTGTTAAGTGTAAGCATGCTTGGAGGAAATCCCACTCACATGAATCCCCAAAGTTGATAACCAGCTATCCCCCTCGAAAATAGTCACATCTCCCAACTGAGCCCCGTACTGTTGAGACCTGACTCTCACATGCTTAGAGGCCCAGAGAATCTCATTTCCCTGAACAACCTTTACAGGTAGAGTTGGCTGGTACCTCGGTACCCGGTGACAACTTACGTCTATTGGCAGACCCGGTCACAAAGTCCCGTCAACAGAATGCTTGATGACCCGCGAGATTTGAGAGCTAGGGCATCGTTGCTATTACCTTCAAGGAATTGTGTGAAGTGTTTGATCTCTCTTTATTTGTTTCACTATTGATACTCACTATGTGGTACTCCCCACTTATGATCATTTAATGAGGAAAAATATGGTATCTTATTTCCTTTCTGCAGCATTCTTCTGAGTGTACATGTCCTGTAGCATGGTTTTTCTTTCATAAGCGTATGGCTTCACTATGCGCATGCATAATTGTAGATGAGGATCAGTAATAGGATGTCATTCATTGCTTAGATCTTTTTGATCTAACACCCATCTCTCTTTTATTTGCAGGTTCTAGATCATCACAGGAGCACACTGGATTCATACCTAGGTCAAAAATTCATCACTTCAGGCAATGTCTGGTACCCTTATTATTTATGTTCATCCTCTTATGTATGCCTGTACTACTTTAATTTTCTATAATAGACAAGCAAACCAACAATTTTTTTCTCCAAAGTAGTATTTTTATCCAATATTCAATCCTCTGTTTCGCTTTCCAAAGCAACCTTGTCAATCCTCTGGTCTCTCTTTCCAGTGTTTGGTACTCTTTCCTCTGCAAATTCTGGAAATATCACAGTTAGCTTCTTAAAAAATTTCAGTGTTATGCTTTCTACTGTTGTGCAACATATATTGTTTTATACGTTGTTTATTTCACTGAGACCGTGAGCTTGGAATTCATAATGTATTTGTTGTTATTGGACCAATGTATTTTTCCCTTGAGCTCGAGCATCATGCAATGTTATTGTTGTCATTGTATGCTTGTTGTTGTTGTGCACCATATATTGTTTTATACACTGTTTATTTCATTGAGACCATGCGCTTGGCATTTGTAATGTATTTGTTGTTATTGGATCAATGTATTTTGCCCACTTATTCATTATGTTGGCATACTTATTCACTATTTTCATTATTGTTACTTTGTTTTAGGTCTTCTCAATGGATAGA
>MU226970.1:237470-259141 GCA_018584345.1 Thuja plicata | reverse complement strand
TCCATGGATCAAGAAACTTTTATGCAGTTGCCCAGAGCATTTGTTGCAAGCCTAAAGTAATTTTGGAGGATTCTATTTGAAGCCCCACCAATAATATTGAATAATAAACAAATAAAATTTTTTTTTTTTTACTTTGTAACTGTCGCAATTGCGACGTCAACCCCTGAATTGCGACGGGGATGCTATAGCGGCGACGCCAAACGCCCGTCGCAATTGTATTGGGATCCGTCGCAATTACGACATCATCCAAGGGGATTGCGATGGGGTTGCTGTAGGTACGACGCCAAAATCCCATCGCAATTGCATTGGGATGCGTCGCAATTGCGACGCATTCCACAAGAATTATGGCCAGATGATGCCAGAATAAAGAGGCAGTATAGCGACAGATAGCTGTCGTAATTGCGACGAGTTATGACGGACGTCGTAATTTGTGACTAAAAACGAGTGACGTCTAATACTGTCGCAATGGCGACACATGGATGTCGTAATTGCGACACATAGCCGTCGCAAAACGATGCCAAATGTATTAGTGTCTTTTTACTTCTACCTTTGAAATTAAACTTCTTGAACTAAAATGTCCTTTCTTTTGATTGCCCTTGTTATCCTCATCTTCTCAATCACTACGATAATCCTTATACTTGCAATCATTAGAAAAATGACATATCCTTCCACAATTGAAACATTTAAGAGGTAACATACCTTTTTCATCTACCGGTACCTCATTTGAATCTTCTTGAGAGATATGCTTCAATATCCTCTGACATCTTGCATTTCTCTAGTTCAACATCTTCAACAACTCTAAAAGTAGTCTCTCTCTCTTCTCTTTCAACTTCTACAAGCTCAAATGCAGAAAGTGACCCAACGAGATGATCAATGGAATATTGATTTAGATCATTTATCTCCCTTATTGAACATTCCATCAGTATGAACTCCTTTGGTAGGGTTATTAAGATTTTAAGAATAACAAAAATATCTTCTAGATGTCCATCGGTAGCTCTGATTCCATCAGCAATATCAGTAACCCTGTAGATGTAGCTCTCAACAATCTCATCTTCTATTTTTCTCATAACTTCATACTTCTTCTTGAGATTCATAAGTCTCTTGTTTTGTCTTCAAATCTACTTCATACACCAGTACCAGCTTATCCCAAATTTATTTTGCACCTTTCAAGTCTCTCACAAAAGTTGTGTCACATAAACTACTGAAAATGATTTCCTTTTCTTTTGCATTTGCTTCCTTTTGTTTTTATTCTTCAGTAGTCAATTTTTTTTTCTAAAAGGAGGATAAAATCTAGATTGAATTACCTCCCAAATTCCATTCTATAATGTTTTACAATATGCTTCCATCTTGACCTTCCAATAGGGAGAATCCGTGCCATCAAATACTGACCCTTGAAAGTATAAATTTTGTGCCATCCCGAATCTACCTCAAGTGACTAATTTTCTTCTAGAGGAACTTGGCTCTGATACATTCTCAAATAACAATGTACAAGTAAAGAACAAAACCAACAACACAAGAGTACCAAGATTTTTACATGGAAAACCCAAACCAAGGGAAACCACGGTGAGCACTTTTCCACGAAGATAATTCACTAAAGTATATAATATGATTACAAAATATTAGGAGATCACTGCTCCAGAATACCAATCACAGGCTCACTACCAATACAACAATGAATGTAAATTAATAAAAAAGGCTCACTACCTTATAGTACAGGTAGGAGCTCACTACTCTAGCCTTGCATATAGAGGCTCACTGCCAAAGTAGAAAAATAAAGTAACAAAATCAAGTACTCAAGACTCACTATCTCAAAGTACTTATTCTTGTTTAAATTAGATATAGATATATTCTCCTGATAATGCAGTTGATTTGCATAAAACTGTCCATACTAGCAACAAACTATTACTGTCTTTTCTTCTTTGCCACTGTCACTAAGATTTGCTATGCTGATTGTTGAACTGGTTCACACACATCACTTGCTTTTCTCCTCACATTTACATTTTTCCAAGGGATCAGTAGTCCTTATATAAAAAATAGATCATTGGAGATTACAAAAAGGTCAACCTGACCAAAATATATTACAAATGAGTTCCATGTCTGCCAAGGCATTAGCAAAATACGAATAGGATCAATGTCAAAACATCCGAACCGAGGACCCAAATGAATAAGTGATAATCATTAAATAAATAGGTCTCATATAGCATGAGCCCATCAGGATAAGATATACGCATTCAGTATAAGACCCATACCTAAATCTGATATTTTAACAATCAATAAATATAGCACCCAGATCAAAGAATAAAAGTATGATCTATCCTAGGAGAAAGATGAACCAAGAACACGCTACACATGTCCCAATGCCAAATCCACAATAAGAGGAACAACAAACAAAGATAAATCAAATGTGTAGAATAAAACTACTAATTTTCCAGCTAACCGGACCTCCACACGTTATGCAGAGATCTATGCACCACATCGGAAGCCATATCAACATGCTACATTAGAAGCCATGTCAATTTGCCACAAAATATTTATGGATTAGAACAACAATTGGAAAGAATGACAACATGGGATGACACAGTCTCTAGAACACCAGGAACACACTCTTGATCACTAGAGAATACCACAACCAAGACCGAAACTTGAATTCATCTGAAGGAGTAGTAGCACAACTTCAACCCTAATTTTCAGAAGAGAACCATTCTAGAAAGACAAATAATTGCAACTGTAAAACTACTAACTACAATGCAACATAGTGCTATTGTAACAAAAAATTTAAACATCCAGACCAAGTAGACTTATGGATATAAGAGTATAAAACATGAGCACTATAAAACACCATCTACCCATGATCACATGATACATACCTTTCTTCCACTATTTTGAGACCATACAGGAAACATTCTTGTCTTCCACTATTATGAGACCATACATGATACATACATATCTTCCACTATTCTGAGACCATACATGAAACATTCACGTCTTCCACTGTTCTGAGACCATACAAGATACATACATATCTTCCACTATTCTGAGACCATACAAGAAACATTCACGTCTTCCACTATTCTATAATACAGTACAATACAAAAATGTAGTTGTGTTCCAATATATTGAAGGTTCAACATACATACTCACATCACCAATAATATCAAATTTATGGACCACAAAGCTTGAGGGAACAAAAACTCAAACTCCTCAGAAACTTATGGAACATTATGTTTGACATCAATGCCAACAAACAATAATCATATATTTCTAACAAAAATGACAATGAAACTAAGTACAACCATGCATTAATCAGGGGCATGACGTACAACCACCAAAGTGAACCCAAAATAAGATTATAATTGTAAAGGGATATAACTTACCACGCCTCTCTCTCTCTCTATGTATACACATACATTTACACACATACACATATATACATATATACAGACACACACATGTATATAGATATATGTGTGTGTATGTATGTATGTATACACACACACATATATATCTGTGTGTGTGTGTATGTATGTATGTATGTATATATACATGTATATATGTACACACACACACACACACACACATATTGTTATTACATTTTAACTAAGAGTCTCCACAAAGATAAAGGAGTTATTCCTTTAGTTGAACAATTGCATATTTTCTAATTATAGGTCAATTCACATGATGCCTTGAGTAGAGACATGTAGTGGGTACTTATTATGCCACTCTTTATAATGCACTTTGAATCTTTAGGAATTATTTTAATTGAACAATAGTGATAATTGAATTCAATAGAGAATAGGCGATGTGGAACAAAGGATGACGATTTGTCTGCACTAAACCTTAATTACATGTAACTAGTACTTGGTGTTTCCCTTCATCCCAACTGGATCCATAAATTCAGGGGTGAATAAGAGTTAGTTTATTTTACAAGAATCTCAAAGTGTACATTGATAAGTCATAGTACCTTTTGCATCCTTTCAAAAGATATTCATTTTTTTGTGAACTCTACTATATGTATCTCTACAACCTTACTATGGTCAAACATGGTACTTCTACATAGCTAAATGTTAGTTCAAGCCTACTATCTAGTGATAAAGTAGGCAAAATAGATATTTGTGCATTAACTAGGTAGCATAATTAGTTCATATGTGAAACCTTTTCAACTATCCCTTTCACCTTATAACTTCTACTTTTAAGAGATGATTTCTTATATCTTGTGTCTCTATTTCTTTGTTACATAAGTTGAAACCAAGTGACATTCACTCGTGTTAGAACATGTTGCCATTTGTATACTCTTTTGAAATTTTAATCTTAAAAAAAATATTGGTTTCATTTTGTAAAATTTTGGCCATATAATTGAGATTATGCGCATTATAAATATATGACCTACTCTACACTAGACTCCATTAGATTCTCACATAATGTGGTACTCTATTATGACCATGCATGCGAAGTGGAGCATTGAGAGGCCCATAGAACTCTATGGTTGGAGCTGAAGCACTCAAACGATGCCCTATCTCACTTTAGACATTAATAATTACTTGTGATTTGAGACAAGAAAATTAATTTTAATGGCGTTATTCAAGTTATAATATTTTTTTTAGCATGTGGCTAGTAGTAATTCAAATTTTTGTTGATATACATGTACAAGTATATTGTGAGATATAATACATATTATACCTTGGGAAGCTATACATGATCAATTTTGTGTAGTGGAACAATATGACGAAGTTGTTGTTATGGTACTCATTATACCTTGTGAATCTATACATGATCAAATTTAGTGAAACAATATGATGAAGTTGTTATGAATACATTAGAAATTATTCCTGTTAATTTTTATTTTGAAATTAGATATATATTTTCAATTTATAGAAATTATGAAATAATTAGTTATATGTATCTTACTCATTTAAATGTTTGATATGATACTTAAATACAAGAAATATTATGACAACATTATAAACTTGATGATTTTAGATTTAAATCAATATTTAAAGATGTAAATACATATGATTTTACTATTAAGTTATATTTGTTATTAATTTCTGAAGTGAAACTAAAAATAACAACATAATAAATATAATAATTTTAGATTTAAATAGAATATTAAAAAATATAAATACATATGATTATATTTGTTATTAATTTTTTTAATTGAAACTAAAAATAATGTTAATACTAGTCTTACTAATGATCCAAGTAAATATTTGTTGCTAAATATATTCTACTATAGCTAAAATTAACTAAATTTGGATTAATTAGTGTACTTAAAAAATGAGGTAGAATACGATGAAATATTCAAATTGAATGATAGCCCACTACTTATCAATAGTTTTTTTGGAAAAGTTGCTAAGAATCTGACTATATTTGTAAGATTTTGTTTATTTTCATTATAAATAATTAAAATTAACAATTTTTTCCTTCAACAAGTAGGGGGAAGGGACCAGTAGTGGCTATAGCTAGCTTCGCGCCCTCAATTGAGGTACCAAATGATATTGGATTTTGACAAAAAAAATTAGTTGTTTCTGTATGCGACTTAACTGCTTAAAGCTAAGGTTTCGGCTTTTGGACAATAAAGATGCACTCTACAAAAGACGTTAAGTACGAAAGGGTCAAAAAGTGGTAAAAAAAAGTGTTGACTAGTACTTGACCCCCATTGCACCAATAACTGCTCATTGATTTCGATCAAAGCCACCAATACTTTTAGATAAATGTCCTAGTAGTGGTTCACAAGTCTCTAGTAATGGTGCACAAATGAACCAATAATATGTCAAAAAAAGCTAAATAATGATCAAAGTGTCACTATATTGCCTCAAAATGAGTGAACCACTATTGAGCCCTGATTCACGGCTATATATTTTTTGAATGTATCTTTTGAGGGTAGGGGGCTCCTGTATAGGCACCGGATGGATACCAAATATTACAATAAGATGCATGCCTTCCAATTGAAAAAGAATTGAGAGACTTATTTACAGGATCCGGCGATAAACATGGCTGCACGTGACCTGGTTCGACTCTCAAGGCATTTGGTAGTGTCGTACAACTAGACTCCACTCCACAGTCCGAGAAAAATCAATGTTTGTTTCTGAGAGAGGACACAACAAAAGAAAAAATATTCTGCTGTTTCCCACAAGATTAAACAAAACGGTTCCCCTGTTCTCACCCACAAGATAAAACCAAATAAAATAGCGAAATGAGGAAACGGCGGCCATTATTATTAACACTTCCCAAGAATACAAAATTGGATTTTGAACAGACAAAAGAATTGTCTATTCTAAAATACATGAAAAGCCTCGGAACATGACAGGATATCAAATCTATATTATACTATGTATACTCAGAAATGGGTTTGGCCCACTTCATCAGCTTTTTTGAGGCAATCAGATCTACAGAGAACACTTCTGGCGGCGAAGGTCTTGATGTGGGACAAAGGTGGCATGGAAACCGTATGGCACTCTGGAGGGTAATTTGACAGAGGCCAGTTGATCCAGGCCCTCAGTCATGGCGTCCAGAATCACAAACTCCGATTCCCCTGTTTTCTCATTATGCACAAAAGTGACCACAAAACCGTCGTCCTCTGAACAATCCGGCCCGCGGGGGACGAAATAAGGCTCCCCGCCATAACACCCGTCCTGAAACACCACTTTTCCGGCCACCTCCTCCTTCTGCAAATCCACTTTCGCGATCCCGGAAACTCTGGGCCACGGTTCCGCGATGGCCATGTAGACAAACCGCGTAGGAACTCCGACGTAGTTTCTGTTGATCTGCCCGGCCTCTAAGTTCACACCCGCCACGATCTCACGCCGGGAAGACGACCCGGTTCGCAGATCAAGCCTTATCTCCGACAGAATGCTCTTGAACGGCTTGTCGGGATGTTCGTTGAATATACCATCCGGCGGTGTCATACACGAGGCGATCACTACGATTTCGTTGCCCCCATTTTCCTCCCACGAGTTCCACAGATGAAAGCAGAAGCAGCCCGGCACGTCGATCCAGACCACCCGGCTCTCGTCACCGTCGTACCGTGGCATGACGCCGAACCGGGGAATCTTCTCCTCGTCGTACAAAACCGGCGACCCACCTTTCAACATCCGGCGCAAATCGAACACCATTTGTTGATCCGGCACTACGATGTAATTCTCCGTGATGGCGAAGTCGTGGATCATGGTGGGCTCCCGGAGCGTGATGTCCACGGGCGGGGACGCGCACCCGTCGGGCCCGAACCGGAAGTACTTCAGATATGGCCGGTGCAGGACATTGTAGCTCAGCACAAAGAGCTCGCCAGTCTGCGGGTCGATGCTCGGGTGCGCGATCATGGAATCTGACAGCTGTCCGTCAAAGTCAAAACGGCCACAGGTTTGGAGGTCGCCGGACTCCGTGATTTCGATGGCGTACGGCTTGTCGTCCTCGGACATGGCTAGGAGTCGGCCGTCAAAGTAGACAAGGCCGGCATTGGCCACGCCCATACCTTTTGCGACGTCGATAAGTCCACAAAGGGCACGGACGTAGTGGAGCATGAGCCGGGCTAACCCGGCATGCCCGTGGAGCTCACCAATAGGCTTGGGATACAAGCTACGTCCGATACGCCGTTCGGTCACCAGCCGTTCCGTCTCGGTGAACCGGCAAGCGTAGCTCACCTTCCCATCCCGGAGAGTCACGGCATGTATCATGCCGTCCCCGTCAAAGAGATGGTGCCCACCAGACGGTAGGAACAGCGGGTTCGCGCCATTTCGCAGATACGTTCCTTCCAATTCCGGCGGGATCGTACCTTCAACGGCCAAATCCTCACGGACGGGCATCTCCGGGACTGGCCCGAAGTTCCCACTGAGCTGAACCGCCGGGTCGCAAGTGCTCGGCACGGGTCGTTGCCTCTCCAGCCGGATCACGGCTTTCTCCACCGCGTCCAGCACGGTTGCCGCCAATGTCTGCAACGAATTCCACTGCTTTGCATCTTTCCGGACTCCCGGTTCGTTTTGAACTGGATTGTTGAGCTTCCAGGAGCTCGCCATGGAGTTCGAAACGGTGACCGCCCGGGACCGATTTGCCTTCATTTTGAGCTCGTATTTGAAGGGCCTGTAACAGGCTCTTCTTCGTACACTCCATGCTTTGTTGTTCTGCAAGTAATTCTGCACTGCTCCTGCAGCAACGCCGCCACGAAAGCATTCGCACGCCATTACCAGCTGTCTCTCTACACTATACAATTTGCGAACTGGGTAATACAGTTAAAGCTCACACAGATATATATATATATATGTATGTTACTTCCACCACCGCCTTCTACCACTGATTCTTCTGGAAGTTAGCTTGCGCTGCAAATTAAGTGGGTTCTCAACAACCAGGCGAAAGTGGGTATTTTGAAATTCGACATGAAATTCTCTGGTAGAGCAGTGGAATACATACATACATATATAGCATTGACATTAGAGGATTGACACCCGTCCAGTGGTGTTTGGGAGAGACCTTTTTCTATGTTTTTTTATAGACAGCTGGTACGCACGCCAGGAAGGTTGACACCTGTCCTCTTGTGTTTGGGGAGAGTGTTACAACAGGTTCCTACGCAGACACCTGAAACTTACGCTACACACGGTTCCACCTCTCAGGTTTCAGATGCCTGACAATCTGGAAACATCTGCGCTTTTTCCAATTTTTACTATTGTAATCCACTTACTAAAATGTGCTGTTCTCTCAGGTCTCCAAAGGCTTCTTTCTACCTGGTCAATGTACTAAAACCGGTTAGATATTTTCAGCCACGTGGCCACATTGGAAGTTTGTAAGCACGTCGTTTTCCGCTGGCTCAGCACGTCATAGTATGTTTTTATGTTTTTTCATCGTGGATTCGCATGAGGTTTTCGTGTCGAAGACGTTTGGATGAGATCTGCTCTGTCAATGGCTTTTTCTTGTGATGTGTTTTGTTTTAATTGGTTGTGTTTGTGGTTGATTTTATGTTCTTGGTTTTGAATAGCTTCATGGGTAATTTTTCTCTGCAATGGCTTTTTAAAAATGATAATATTGCTCGGTTTGGTGTGTCCATGATATTTGGGTTTATACAAATTTGAAATGTAAGAAATTTGGAGAGTAGAAATATGGGGATTTCCGTAAATGGAAATTGAATTATTATATTTAGAATCTAAGGTCGTCAATGGATTACTTCCTTGATCATAACTATACGCATTATTTACAGATACCAAAATAAAATGGATTATTTAAATATTGGTATTATAAAAAAATTTAAAAATTACTATTCATTATTATTATAGTTCTTGGTTTAGGGGTCGAGAATTTGTCTTCTTGAAAGAGGGGTTCACAAGTTCAAATCATGTTAGGAGGTAAGGTATGCATGTTGGTTTGAGCTTTGAGCCTTTGTTGATATAGGTGAGTTACTATGAGAAAACATAGCGGTCATTCACATTATTGATGCCTTTTCTAACTTACACTACTACTCCCTATATTGTAATTCTTTGTATAATACTAATATTAATTGAGAGCATGATGCAAAAGAGCTTATTATAATTAATCTTATACTTACATTGATTTGAATCTTCATTCTCTTCCAATATTCTTTAGGGGAGTGGTAGACCTAATTTAATGTTGAAACCTTTCTGCAATTAGTTTTTACCAATTTTGCATAGGTACATGGGTCTACTAATAATTTGTAATAATGGTAACATGACAAGTTGTGGATTTCTTTCCAATATTGTAGTCTAGACAAAAGAATGTTGCTTAAAGATATTCATCCATGATTGGTATGCCTCTACTATATTAATAATGAAGGAGAAACCTAACATGATTTCTCTCCCTAATCTATTTTGCTCATCTTAATTTGGTAGTTTTACTTTTCATATTTTAATGTTACCCTCTTTGAGCACTTATGGACGAGATATTAGATTAAAAAAATAAAATAAAATAATCAATTTTGAAAATCTTTAATTTCAACAAAACTATATTACTCCATAGAAAATCTTGAATAATTTTACTTGATTTAACTTCAAGATTATTATGTTAATACTTATCTAATATATAAATTTTATGACAAAATTCTTTTAGATATAGTAAATATTCCAAATATTTCATTTTCAATACTTATAAATCTAAAATTCCCATACAATTATAAAATTTAAAATTTAAAACAAGCAAAAATAAATAAATATTTTTCTCAAAATCAATTTTGTTGGAAAAATAAAATAAAAACATAAATATGAAAAACTAAAATTTATAATCTTTTGCCGTCAATTACAATTGGCTGTTTAAGTCTGAGTAAAAATAAAAATAAAACTGACGATAAAAGATTTTGCGGTCAATTGGATTTTTCTCCATAGATTGAACGAATGGTGCTTTGAAAAGTGATAGGTTTCTTTTGTCCGGACTAGTGTTTTGTCCACCCACAGTTGACGTTTATCAACGTTATCGCCGAAGTGTGAGTGTGCCCTCCACACTCTATTCACGTGTGCTAAGCCCCTCTCTCACATGGCCAATATGGCCCTTATCATCATTGTCTCCATTCCCAACAACGACGTCGTGGAGAGAAGTGCTTAAATTTTGTGGCCACTCGGTAGTTTTTTTTTGACCAAACAAGTATGGTCAAGTATAAGGTCGAAAAGGGAATAGATGATCCTATTCTTTTCAAAATGACAAGGGGGAATAAAACCCCTTTAATCTAAGGTTAAATAACCGATTATTTAAATTAGCATACCTGTATAAATAAAATGCAGTTTAGAGATAACAAATTTAAAGACGTGGGGCATGGTCATGCAATATTTTACTCTCGAAGGTCAGTTTAATACCATATGTTCATTTTGAACCACTTCTGGAATAGAAGCTTAATTTCCTTTCCGTTTTTTCTATTAAATTCTCTGGAGAACTCTGTTAAGGAAGTTATGGAGATAGTCAAGGGACATAGTAAAAAGTCAATCCCTCTTCATTAAAGCCTCAATTTTTCGTCTTTACCATTTTCACCTCGCTTTGTGTCCACCTCGCCAAATTGTTGTCCATGAAGTTCCCCCTCCGACTCTCTCCCCACCCTCTGCTAGCATGCTAGATACTCTTGGTCCCAACATAAAATAATGTCTGTGCAACTCTGGCATCAAGGTTGGAACCTGCCATCCCAGCCTTGAAATCCCCACCCACCCTAATGTTACGACCACCATTAAAATTGAGCCTTTAGAGAAAAAATGTAAGAGCCCTACCAAGTTGAAGGGTAAAATTAAGAAAAAACTTATTGCATTATCTAGGAGGTGAGTTCTGATGATGAGGTGGTTGAGGAGTTGAACACCCAAAGGCGCTCTTACAGAATTTCCTCTAGGTCAGCTAGCAAGGGTAAATACAAGGAGATTAAAGATTCGGACATGGAGGTCCATGAGGAACATGAAAAGAAAGGTAATGGGGAAAATAATATGAAAGCGGGCAAGGATGAGAAAGGTCATAAGGAGGAAGACAAAGAGGAAACTTTGGAGGCTGGGGGCTCTGACGATGACTCTTCCACTCATGTTTCTGAGAGTGATAATTCTGGCCCTATTGATATGACTAACAACATGATGCCTGAGGAGGAAGACGGGGTCACGAGGACCTGTTAAAACAATATCACTGAGACCTATGAGGGTTGCATGGTGTTGAAAGATGACTTGAACAAGATGAAGACCAAGATGATGGACCTGGACATGAAAGTGACTGGTATATCCCGCTTCATTCTTAGGGTTATGCACACCTCTACCACCTCCGTGTGTTTACTACAAAAGAAGACGTTGGGGCCTAATGCAGTTAAAGAGGGAAATTATAAGGAACTGTTCAAGTTCCTCACAAATGACTGGGCTAGGGTCCTTACCCAGTCAAGTGTTAAGCTTAACTAGTTCAGTTTATGGTTTCTTGTTTAGTTTTTTGTCTAAGACTTTCGAAGGCCTGTGGTGCCTATAATATCTTTACTATGTTGTTTAAGACTATGTTGTTGTTAATTTATGGTTTTAAGACTATGCTGCTAGGTAGGTTAGTTTTTTGTTATACTTATCATATGACTGTTTATATGGTTTCTATGATGGTGGTTATTAGATGGTTCTAGAACTATTACCATGCTACTATTTGTTTTTGATACTCTTGGTGTGTTGTTAATGTATTGTTCATAGGCTCCTAGTTTAAACTGTTAAACCTTCTGGCTTGTTTCTATGGGTCAACACCCTTAATTTTGTTGCTTTTATTTATCAAAAATAAATTTAAAGACATAAAAAATATAAAAATAATATTCTATAGTACAAGAAGAGTTGTCATTTTTTATTGGATAAAGAAGAAAACAATAGTCTTATTTTCTTTATTTTTATGATACGAATAAGAATGGTGGTGTAATTGTATAGTAATGTCTATCGACATAATGGATATAAAATAATAAAAATTTTCAATTGGACAATTTTGATAGAGGTTAAATTTTGATTTGTTAATGGTGCACAAATATGGATTATAATTAGATGAATAATTTTAATTAGTGAATGTTTTGTTTGTTATCTCAGTCTATTTTTTTAATTGTAAATTTTTATTTAAAAACTTCAGGAATCAAGTAGCCCCCTATAAATAGTAGTGCCTACCATATGAATCTCTCGGTAATTGAGCGAGCCCCCCGACCCTTTTTGTAATTGTAGATTCAATCTTGCATCTTAGATCTAAATTGGTATGCAAATCCAAGATGTGTGTACAAATGCGGTCTTTTTCAATTTTTAGATTATCATTTTTAATTTATTGCAATGTTCTTAAGATACCTTGACTTGAAAAATTGTTATCAAAGTTCCACCACAAATAAAGAGACAAGTATTACATCCAATGAAGAATATAACAAAAATGTGCTTCTGTATAAACCCCTGTAAAATCTTGCAACACTTGTTACTTGCACATTGAGCAAGACTGAATGAAGAACTCTAGCTCAAGTCCCCAATTTGTAGAAACTTGTGAGGATGAATACAACTATGATATCCCAATCAACAAGTAGTAAAACCACCTAGAAAAACCTCATTCCCACCATAAGACTAGCCTCTTATACACCTTGATTATTACCTCATCTATCCATTTTAGGGTGCAAAACTTGAAGGAGGCCAATAGGGATTTGGGGATCCTGCTAAAATCAAAAGGCCATTACGTGATTCAACTTTGGGCCTATTTTTCAAGGTCAAGGGAGGCTTTGTAGTTTGGGGAGATCCCACTTACTCCTGACCCACCTAGTGTTGATGACAATTATTCAATTGTGTATTGTCATTGATGTTTACACAAGTATAGTGATGTTTACACAAATGTCTAATCCTGTCCGAGCACAGTCAGTTCATGCCAAACACTCTCGGGCATTGAAGAGGACCAAAGTGATTTTCAGTTCTAACCGAGTTCACTCGGGCATTACAGTGTTGGTCGGGCATTGAAGGATTTCAGTATTGACCAAGTTAAACAGTTAGTGTCATCCGACTAATAGTAGTTATATTTTATGGATAATTAGAAATATGCAGCCGAAAAACATGAGTTTTAATATTTATTTGGAAGGATATTAAGGCCGACTTGACAAGGCTTATCATATATAAGGTCAAGTTTGGATTGAATGTGTATGAAAATATATGTGTTTTATGACATGAAGAGTGAAGGCAAAATCAGATGGGATTATGATTAAGGATAGAACATAGAGAACTACAATAGAATATCCGATCAGTGAGGATCAAGTAAATAAATACAGAATAGAGATCTGAATCAGCAAAGACAGTTGCTTATCAAAATAGGTCAATCCATTGTTACTTTCTAACAATTGTAGCAGTGATCAAAATATCTTAACAGAGTAGACTTAACTGTCCTTTATAAATCCTCTCACAAGGTGACATTTCTACATTGAAGTGTCAAAAGACCTCTAACAAGGCCACTCCTTACAGGGTGATTAAATCCTCTAACAGGATCACACCTATAGTGTGTTATTGTAACCTTTAACAGTGTTGGCTCCTAACAGGGCTCACTTCAAAAGAGTGAAAAATAGTGACTAGTTGCAATTGGTGGTTTTTCCCATATTGGGTTTCCATGTTAAATCTTGGTGTTATATGTGTACATTTCATTTGCTTTATGGTTTATATTTCTGCAATTAATTACTAAAGGATAATCACAGTTAATATCTTAAGATTTGCTATGTTAAGCGAGTGACAGTAGAATATCAGTGTTAACCGAGCAACAGTGACAAATTTGTTTAAGACATCTAAGGGACTTGAATTATTTTTGTGGTAACTGATTCACCCCTCCTCTCAGTTACTCAACTCATTTCCAACACCTAGATGCCCTTAATTGTTAAAAATGGCTTAGATTTGGGTTTGGGGTCTAATTTGATATGTGGATGCTGGAAATATGTTTGAAATCAAAGTGTGATAAGCATAAATGTATGAGGGAGGCCACACTATCTAAAATGGGACCTATGTAAGTAAGGAATTATATGTGAATAAATTTAAGACACTATAGACTTATGAATGAATTGTTTGCTATGATATTATTGCAATGGTTCTGTTCTCAACCACCCTATTCCATTGACTCTTTTCAAAAATTAGCTAATGCTTTCATTCAACAATTTCAATATAACGTTGTTCATTTGATTTATTGTAAGCAAGGTGTTAAGGAAAAAGTGACTGATATTATTGATAAATTTAAACATTTACATGCTCAAATATCTTATTATATGTCTGATATAGATGTTCAAAGAATTTTCTTTTCTTATTTGCAAAAAGTCATTAGAGATAAGTTATTTTGTTATGAGTTTACTCTTTTACCCTATTATGTGTAATGCTTCATAATATCAACTTCAAGTGAGTAAGTTTGCATCATCCACTCCAATGACTCTAGTTGATAAGAATGATTCCACCCAACAATCATTCCAAAAGTTTCAAAATCCAAACAAAGGATTCATCAAGATCAACAATTCATGAAATAATGTTGATGCACAAGTGGTAGTTACTGTTACAAGTGTGGTTGTTGTTGCACCAAAAGATCAACCTGTCAATGCCCGATACAACCACTGGACTTATAGAATTCATAGGAGGTGGTTAGCCCTTGTCATGAATCTTGACGGGAGAACTGACCATTTTGCCAAAAATATCCCCCTCAGCATTACCTGAGGGGATTCAAACTTGTCACCAAGCTTTAATATCACTTGTTACAAGTGTGGTTGTCATTGCACCAAAATATCGACCTGTCAATTCCTGATACAACCACTATACTTATAGAATCCACAATGGGTGGTTAGTCCCTTGTCATGAATCTCGAGGAGGGTGCTGACCATTTTTCTAAAAGTTACAACACCAAGTGTGGCTCCTTTGCCATCCATTTTCAAACCATCTCATAATTTTACACTTCTTTCTAAATCTTTGCATAATGTTATGTTGAAGTTGATTAATGCTAATATTTTGAAACTTGCTCCCATCAAACCAATTGACCCTTCCAAATCATTTCCTACTTCTTATGATCCTAAAGCCTTTGCTAATATCATTGTTAACTTAGTTATGATACTATGTGTAAGACCAGAAAAAAGGCATGAATAGCATATCAAGGAAACCACAAACCCTAAACAATATGCAAACCTATCTAATCTATCATGAAAACCATTTGAAATGAGATTATAACATAAAGCATGAAAACACTTAAAAATCCCTTCAAATGTATCTCCCATGTCCTCCTTTCTTCTCCATGAGATGGATTATGTGTTGCTCTTTTGTCAATGACAAAATTACACAAATATTGAGAAGCCCAAATTGATAATAAGAATACTAGGAGATAGCGGTTCTTAAAATTGAATGAGAAGAATGCATCTCAATTTATAGAAAATGAGAGGCAATTAGGTGAAGATTGCATAGAATCAATGCATAATGAAGGGAAAGGTAGGTAGGATATTTGGAAGCATGATATGGGAGAAAATGAATGAAGAAATATTGAAGATATTGAAGAAGCACCTTAATAGGGATGTGAATCCTCAATTAAGGGATATGACAATTAGGTGAGATTAGGAGGATTTAATCAATTAATAAATCAATATTTCCCACAAAACTAAATTAGTATTTATGAAATTATAAAATCTCATAAATTTAGAATTAGGCAATTAATTAATTAAAAATTAATTAATTGTGAAGACTTAGGAAAAAGGGAATAAATATAGTCAATTTATTTATTCAATTAGGACATAGGGATAAACTATAGGTTATTCATCCCAAGAGGATAGATTAGCGAATTATTGATCAAATTGAAGGTATTAATGTTGAATTGAATTGATTTTGTTAATATTGATAAGGATAAGGATCAATTTCGAAGATTCTGAAATAGTTTAGGAAATCACGAGGCATCGATGAACTTTGACAATGCTCTCGTGATAATGATTGGAAATGATATAATGGCATCAATGAACTTGGATGATGTGAGAGGATAAATAAAGATAAGGAGACATCGATGAACTTGGACAATGCTCCTAAAATGTGAAAGTGACAGTGAGGCATCGATGAACTTTGAAAATGCTCTCGAAATGATGATTGATGACGAAATAGAATCGATGAACTTAGAAAATGCTATTGGAGGACTTAAATGATAATAAGGCATCGATGAACTTTGACAATGCCAGAGGATTGATTGAAAGAGATTGATAAGACATTGATGAGTTTGGAATGATCTTGGATTGATTTAGGAAGATGATCAATTTGGCCAAAATGAGAGAAATGTTAGTACTTGATGACATGGAAGAATGACACAATATTAGTGAATGATAAAGATCAAACACACAATATAGAAGACATGTTAAAAAGGGGCATAGGCAATGAACCATTTTTAGGTGTCTACATTTTGCCTCTCTTTGGGACAATGTGATTATGAGTGTTGGCTCAAAGAAAAATAGAAGATCATGCCCCAGTGGATCAACAGAATGGAGGTAGGATGCCCCCTCAGAAAATTGGGCAGAAATTGATATGAGGACAATTTTCTGAAAAGAAGGATAATTGTTAGGATTCATAGAAGAAATGTTAGGAGAAAGAAGAAATTAGATGAATAAATGTTAGTAATTAATGACATGGAAGAAGTAAGATAGAAATATTTTGGCATTCATAAGTGTAATTATGTCATAAGAGCTTATTTTGATATTGCAAAACCGGATGCGGCGCATTGTGGCACAAAAGCCAGAGCAAGAAATTCATCCTTTTGCGTAAACAAACATGATGCAGACAGAGGATGATCTTCTCCATCCCGAGACATATAGTAGGCATGCCCCAGAATTTCATGAGATCATCAAACAAGAAGAAGACAAATAAAAAACTGATCATGAACCATTCCGGCTTCTCTCATAAGGTCAGATAATATCATCGAGTAGCATAGGAACATGATCAAAATAGAAAATCAATAAAAGATAAAACACTCACTGAAACAATATGAGCCAACTGCAATTCTGATATTTTGTTACTTGTATTAAATGTTCTTTGATTGATATCTTAGTTTGGAAAATTGACAGATTGGATAATTGATTGACAGGTTGGACAGATTGATTGGTTGATTGATAGTAATGATTGAAAGATCGAACAGGTCCAACCAGATTGAATGTCAAGTCACAATGATTTAGATCGCGTTTGTGAGAACATGATTTCACTAAGCACAGAATAATGAATTTGCCACTGATATCTGCAAACATGATGAACGTTTTGCAAAAAGAAGACAAGTATGTACAAATTTATTGCAGATTTTTGAAGAGGTTTTTCCATATTTTAGGATTTTTGAGATATTTAAATTTTTTGTGATGATCTTTTTTCAGGACTTTTGACAATTTTTAAGAATTTTTTTAGCATCATATTTGATTTTTAGGATCTTTTTTCAGGATCATATTTGATATTTAGAGATTTTTTTAGGATCGTATTTGATTTTTTTGGATTTTTTGAAATTCTTACTTGGATTTTTAGGCTTTTTTCAGGACATTAAGATATTTACAAGTTGCAAGATTTGAATTGCCCCCAGTGTCTAGCAAGGCAGGGACATTGTCAAAGGGGAAATGGAGGGGTAGATGGAAAAAGGCCAAGGGTCACTTGCTTGGGATCTGTTTAGGTGCCAAGGACTATCCAAGAAATGGGGTAATAATTTTTTTCACTAAGCTGGGGAACTGGTTAAGACAATGATAAGGTAATGAGATAGTGTAGTGGATAGAATGTGAGAAATGGACATGTAAAGAAGTTTTTTCTTTGAAAACATGTTTTGCATTGAATGTCCTTATTTTACATCAAGACCAAGATAGGGACTTAGATAGGACAATGTTAGGACCTGGATAGGAGAATAACAGAATATGAATAGGAAAATGATAGGATGCAAGATCAATTGGGGATAATGAGAAGGGATATGGAATATGGATGAAAGGTTGTGATAGGATGGGCAATATAGACCAAAGGGATCAAGAAAATGTAAAGCAGATAGGACATCTGATGCTTCAAGGAAGATTTGTAACCGTGTCAATATCAAATTTGGGGAAAAGGGGATAGGATAATGGATATGACAGGCATAGGATAATGGAGGACATGCTGGGGATAATGGAGGATAATGATAGGAGTAATGGAGGATAACACCAATGAAATCTACCCCCAAGTATAGACTACAAGAAGTTCATAGAATTACACATGGCGCTTGTTTTCCAGGCTTTTGTCATGGTACTTGCCCAAAGCGCCTGTTTGCCAGGTTTTCACTATTGGACAAAATTTATTTCTCTTGACTCTTTTTTTTTGACATTTAAACTTTTTGGAAAAAATTGGACGCATAAAATGACATGGACGGAGGACTCAAGCGCCTTACTCTTTGAAATGTTCTTTTGAAAGATATTGCGCAAAGACGTTGGTAGGGTAATGAAAAAGGGATATGAAGTGGGTGATTGGATAAGGATGGGACAAGCTCTATGCAAAGGATTGGGTGAAAGGTTGGAAAACAGGTGTTGGATGATGGAGGGAGTGAAAGAATGATGGATGTTGAATGGATGGATATGGGCGCAAGAAGAACATAGGAACACACCTTGAGGGGTGATGGAGTGAAGGAGGAAAAAGAGATTTTGGAGTTTGGGGGATTAATGAAGGAATGGATATGGATTTTGGGACACAAGGACCCAAAATGGATTTGGAAGATGGACGACATTTAGATGGAGAGATAGTAACTTTGGATGCCAATTTGGACTTTTCTTTGGGACTCTGTGCTTCAAGGAGCTTCTTGGGAATCCACATGATTTTTGATTTTTCATTATTTTGTGGGTCCTTTGTATGTATTTATTGCACAATGGATTTTGGAACCCATATGGCTTTTGACTTTATTTTTTGCTTAATGGGCTTTTGTGGTCGTTTGGAATTTTCTTTTAGGATCAAATTTTGTTTTTTTTGTACATGTTGATTAGACTGGACATGTTGATCCTTGATAGCATGTGGATTGCTTTATTTGTGGATTTTATTCTTGGCATCCAAATTGCTTTGAAAGGGAATGGAATTCATGGATGGATAGGAATTGTATGGAGGCATTTTGGATGGATGGAAGGTTCTCCAAGATGTGTGCCTTTGCTGACTTGTATTTGGGAAAGGGTAGCTGGGTTGCAAGCTAGTGGAGGGAGGAACATATGGACCTAGGATGGATGGAAGGGTTGAAGGGGGAGGCATACGTCTAGGTTTGGATTTTGAAGGGATACCAACGCCTTGAGATAGAGAATTTTTATTAAGACCGTGGTCATGAAAATTTTCTTTGACATAGAAGGGTTGTAATATATCTTTGGCATGAAGGTCTAACCCTTTGACTTGATAATGCTTGCTTTGACTAGTAGGATACTTGCTACAAGGCGTGAGTCCATTATTATGAGGTGTGTATGATATGGAAGAACTTATAGGACCATGAAGTGGACTAGACTCAATAGAAGTAGGGGAACCCATTTGAAGTGTAAGGGGTTCATGAACAACTTGCATAGATGTGATTGGATCACAAGGGGGATTTGAAGGATTAGGACAAGGAGAAGAATGAATGGATGGATCTTGAGGAGGATCTAGAGGAATAATGGGATCTTTTGGGGGATCCAAAGGGATGATGGGATCTTTTGGAGGACATGAAGGTGAAGGGACACCTTGATATTGACTTGGAAAGGGATCTTGGGAAGACATGGAAGGGAGATCATGATCTTTCTTAGGAAGTGAAAGGCCGGTGGGACTTGGAAGGAGACTTTGGTCTTGAGCTAGAAGGGGATCATATTGGATAGGGGGGATAAGGATAGTGGGATCCTGATGAGGCTCAAGGGAAATGGGATATTGGTCAAAAAATGGGGGGGATTGGTCATCATTAGGATCTTGATCTTGATATGTTTTAAGACATGTTTCTTCGTGCTTTGTATCATCCTCTTGACATGGTATATGAATTTGGAAATGTAAGGGGAATTATTGAAAGGGGTCAATGTTTGGACACAAGAGAGATGGACTTTGGATGAGACTCTCTTGAATAGGCTTGATTGAAATTGGAGGACATGGTGAAATTGGTTCAAAGTAACTTGGGTTATGCATAGGACTAGCTTGGATTTCTTTCGTGGATAGCCATTGAAAGGTTGAATTGTTGGAAGAATCACTTGATGGGGATGGGGGAAATCGTTCTTGGGAGGAATGTGGGGATGGAGTGGAGGGAAACATGGATGTTTCTTGAAGGTTAATTTATTGAGAGGAAATAGGTAATATCATCCATGTGATTTTTTTGGAATGATCTATTTCTAGACACGGGTGAATTATTTGTGTCATCCTCTTCATTTATAGGATCCAATTTTTGAAACAAATTCTTTAAAAATTTAGATTTGAGCTTGTGCTGCTTGATGGATCTTGTTGGTGACACCTCATCATTATTGACATGTTGTACAAATTTTTTGGAGTAAATATGTTCAACAAAAGGTTTCTCATTGATTATGCTTGGTTGATGTTCAAAAGATGTCACATTTGAATTTTGCTTTGTTTGATAAGACATTGGTGGTGAATCGAAGGGCACAAAAGGTTCCTCAAGCAATGTTATTGTTTGTGATCTTAGTATGGATTGTCTTGTTTGCATGATTGGCACAAGAGGTTGTGAAATTGTTCGAAGATAACTTGGTTGCATTGGAATGAAGATTGGTTCGTAATTTGGTGGTGGCCCCAATTGAATTATGCCATAGTCAGGTTGAAAGGTTTGATTTGGAACTTGGCTGAAAAAAGTTGGCTTTTGCACATGATTGAGTTGGGCTTTGTTAAATTGTTTATTTGCCTCATTGAGTTGTAAAATAAGTTTTGGTATCTTTGATTTCTCAATGAGAGATTGTGTGTCAATTTCACCAAAAGATTCACTTGGACAACCAAGGAGTTTGGCCATCTCGTTTCTACTCTTTATCATATTTTCTACCCTCTCTTCCAAGCTCTTCTTTTCTTTGTCCAATTTCATTTGCAACTTTTGAATCATGTTTGCATGGACTTGACACAATTGATTGTTTGGTTGTGTTGATTTCATTTGCCTTGGCTCAAAATCTTGTTGTTGCAAAGGTATATCTTGTCTTTGATCAGAAGGTAATTGTGACTTACTTGTGATGGAAACATGGGTTGATAAGTGTCTTGTTTCCTTTTGGATGCTTGGAACCTAGTGAAGATCGACATGATGCCTATATGCAAATGCAATATTTTTTTGGATTTTTGGAAATGCAATTTTTG
>MU226970.1:204131-237348 GCA_018584345.1 Thuja plicata | reverse complement strand
ACCTCATGAGGTTGAATAAGAATCTTGACTTGAAAAAAAGGATTGAGGGACAAGGGACAAGTTTGATAAAAGGGATTAGGTCAAATCCATCATGACAAAGGTGGAATATGACCAATTGATAAGGGGGTTTGAAATTTTTGGGACAAAGGGGACCAAGTCAAGATCATGTTTTCAGCGCCATAAAGAAATGTTCCATGATTTGGATACTTTCTAGGATTGTTTTGCAAAGTTTTTAGAGAGGATATAAAATGAGCTATGTATGCAAGAGGACTAACATTGAAAATGCAAGGAGACTAATGCAACGTATGCAAAAGGGATTATGCTATGAATATGCAAGAATGAAGCAAACTGCAAGGCTCCAAGATAAATGTTTTTGGTCTCCGTATGTTCACAAGATTTTGAAACAAGGTGTTTTGGGAAAATCAAAGTGTTCAAGAATGTTTGGGAATGTTTTTTGAAATGTTTGGAATGTTTGGGATGTTTGGCATGAGAATAGAATAGAATGTTTGGAATTTTTTTGAAATTGCTCTTTAAAATTTTAAAACACCCACACAAGACACGTTGTGAAGAATGACTGTTGTAAAAAGGAACAAATACACCATGTCCTAAGGATAGCAAGGACAATATCTGTTGAATCCCCACTTGAACCGAAGTTTAGTCACGCTTACTAATAGCTGAAAACTTAGAAGCTTGGAGGCACAGGCTTCTTCTTAAAGTGCACTCACTTCTCAGGCACTCCAAGCTTTGAATCCCAAGGGTCATCACTTCCCAAGGGACTGTTGTCTTGACGAATAGCCATGAAAGTGTGGGGAGTCTTAGTTGGTATCTGACCTTCCGCGCCAATAGATAGAAGGTTTTTGGATACTACAACATGGTGTTTAGTAAAGGCATCCGTTCGGGTGGTTATACATGTGGCATATTAGCTCCATTATAGAGGCCTCCTAGCCTACATAAGTTACGTTCTGTAGGTTTTTACACACCACAAGGGTGCTGAGGGAGATCTTATTCCCAGTATATCATATTCAACACACATTCATTGTGAGGTTAATCACAATGACATCTTTTCTATACCGGTTCGGATGGGCTTGGCTTTAGCCTGTTACCGGTTGAGAAATTCGCTCTCACTGGCTCTATTAAAGCACTTGGGAGGTATCCACACTAAAGGACTTGCATGGATTTCTCTTACACCCAAGATCCATGAAGGTGAGGGGAGAGGATACGTCAATACATTTCCTAGGGTTTACTTAAACTAGAAGACACTTCAGAAAAATGAATGAAATGATTCATTTTAAAGCACCAAGCTGAAGTGTTTTCTAACTACTAAAAGCACACATGAAAGTTTCAGAAAATACACAAGGTCTTCTACAAACATCCTGCATCAAAATCGTTAGTAGTTTTTATGACTCGTTCTTCATCCCACTATTGCTAAAATGTTGCACAAATCATTAGTAACACAGAAAACATGCGTACAAAGGAAAATCATACAAATCAATTGAAATTGGAACAAGTGCACATTGATTTTTTATGCTTTTTACCTAGTCATAAAGATCCAATTTTTAGATATATCTCTAGACTAGAAAATTAGAAATGGAAAGAAATAACCCCTTTTAAAAATCAGTGAACTTTCCAAAAATGTAAGAATTTTAAAAAAATTCTTTAATTTGTGCCCTAGGGACCCTATTTTTTAAAACATACCAGTTTTCAAAGATGTATTTATTTCGTTCATTATGGGTCATTAAAATAAAAAACTCAAAAAATAGACCCCATTTAGAATTTGAAGAGATTTCTAGAAATGTAACTGTTTTAGAGAAATTTGCTAAGTTGCACCCAAAATTATGGTTTTTTTGGAAAATCATAAAACAAAATAAATCGCACAAATTTAATCAGATAAATCTGATTTTTGGACTGTAGGCTCATGATACCATCCCCAACCTGTGATAAAAATTTCATAAATAGATTCAAAGCCGTTTAGGAGATATGATCAAATCATTAAAAACCTGCATGCAACAACAAAGAAAACCTGGATGTAAACAAATTTATCAGATTTTTAGCATGTTCACGTTGGGTTCACCAAATGTAAGACCAGAAAAAGGCATGAATAACATATCAAGGAAACCACAAACCTTAAAAAATATGTAAACCTATCTAATCTATCATGAAAACCATTTGAAATGAAAGTATAACATAAAGCATGAAAACACTTAAAACTCCCTTCAAATGTAGCTCCCATGTCCTCCTTTCTTCTCCATGAGATGGATTATGTGTTTCTCTTTTGTCAATGACAAAATTGCACAAATATTAAAAATCCCAAATTGATAATAAGAATACTAGGATATAGTGGTTCTTAAAATTGAATGAGAAGAATGCATCTCAATTTATAGAAAATGAGAGGCAATTAGGTGAAGATTGCATAGAATCAATGCATAATGAAGGGAAAGGTAGCTAGGATGTTTGGAAGCATGATATGGGGGAAAATGAAAGAAAAAATATTGAAGATATTGAATATATTGAAGAAGCACCTTAATAGGGATGTGAATCCTCAATTAAGGGATATGACAATTAGGTGAGATTATGAGGATTTAATCAATTAATAAATCAATATTCCCCACAAATATAAATTAGTATTTATGAAATTACAAAATCCCATAAACTTAGAATTAGGCAATTAGCTAATTAAAAATTAATTAATTGTGACACTTAGGAAAAAGGGAATAAATAAAGTCAATTTATTTATTCAATTAGGACATAGGGATAAACTATAGGTTATTCATCCCAAGAGGATAGATTAGTGAATTATCGATCAAATTGAAGGTATTAATATTGAATTGAATTAATTTTGTTAATATTGATAAGGATTAGGATCAATTCTGAAGATTCTAGAATAGTTTAGGAAATCACGAGGCATCGATGAACTTTGACAATGCTCTCGCGATAATGATTGGAAATGATATAACGACATCAATGAACTTGGATGATGCTAGAGGATAAATAAAGATAAGGAGACATCGACGAACTTGGACAATGCTCCTGAAATGTGAAAGTGACAGCGAGACATCGATGAACTTTGACAATGCTCTTGAAATGATGATTGATAATGAAATAGCATCGATGGACTTTGACAATGCTATTGGAGGAATTAAATGATAATAAGGCATCGATGAACTTTGACAATGTCAGAGGATTGATTGAAAGAGATTGATAAGACATTGATGAGTTTGGAATTGAAGGAGTTTGGAATGATCTTGGATTGATTTAGGAAGATGATCAATTTGGCCAAAATGAGAGAAATGTTAGTACTTGATTACATGGAAGAATGACACAATATTAGTGAATAATAAAGATCAAACACACAATATAGAAGACATGTTAAAAAGGGGGCATAGGCAATCAACCATTTTTAGGTGTTTACACTATGAAGTGTTAAAGGTTAAAATATCTTGTCCAAGACCTCATAGATTCCAATACTATAACTATTGAGGGTTTCAATGGGAAAGCAAATAAACCTATTGTACCCCAACCAAAATTTGCAAATCGATACCAATGCCTTACCTTCTCATTCTACCAACACCATCTAGCCAACCGATCTATTACCTTCTTCTTTCAGAAATAGTATTGAACGTAGCAACTCTACGACCGTGAATGTTGATGCTATGTGTGGTGCGACCAAAAATGTTTTCAACCTTATTGACCAACCTAAATCTAAACCCAAACCTAATCCTAAGACTGAACCTTTCATTACCTTCAATCCCAAGGAGACTATTAAGGCACTTGATGGACCCCATTACATTACTGTGAAAATCAATGGAGAACTCTCCCGTGGGGTCCTTACTAATCCTATGTGTATGGTACATGTTATTAATGAGGACTATATTTTCACATAATAATTTCATCAAGTTACTTATGAAAAATCCGATGTGATGACTAATGTGTACAATTATTTCATTTTTCCAACCATGGGTTCTATTACCCTTCCCATAGAAGTGCTTAGATGTCCTTTTTATCAATTCCAAGTAAGACCTAAGATATCCTTGGATAAATTCCATGGAAGCTATTTGTTCTACTATCCATAAGTTTGAAGTTTCCTCATCATGGAGAAATTATCATGATCAATCATAGTCTTTACAATCCTTTAGCGAGTTGTAGAAACTTCATCCTTGACTTATTTTGGCCTCAAACACCTTAACCATTACAACCTCAATAAGACATGATGTTCCTATCCTACAATAAATTCAAAGTTTAAATAATTTCCAAGCTGGATAACCTAAGGATGTTCCACCTCCTCATCCCAGACTGGAATCCTTTCCACACCTTTCAATCCTCATTTTTATGATTTAATTCTACCTCCTATCTCATAAAAACATGCAACATCCTCTATCTCGTAACAATGTCATTCCTTCCATCTCTCCTACTATAAAGGAAGAAAAGGAGCCCATGTTGATTTATCCAAAACCTTCCCAATTTTTAAGTCAAAGAAAAAGAAACCATAGTGATCATAACCACCACCATAAACGTCATGCCAAGGCCTATGAGCTTGCTTCCCAAACCATTTCATCCCCTAAAATACCGAAAGATACTTTGATCTCATTTGACCAATCTATGACTAGCTCAAGGGAGGAAGAAAATCTTTAAAAGATAAAATTGAAAGCATGATAATTATTCTTTTCATTTTAAAGATCTTATTTTGATTAATCTAGATGATGATATGGATGATAATTTTATTGATGCTAAAAATATTGATGCAAATAATAATGTTGATCCTAATAAATCTGATGACATGTATGAGGTTATTGAAATCTATCATGAGTTATCTTCAATATTTTCCAAAGCATTAACCCTATCTCCTGGTGAAAAACAAAGTGACTCATCATTAGAGCATGGTCCTCATTTGGAACTCTTAGTAGCTCTCTATACCATGCTCGATATTTTTTTTTATTTTTTGCGCTAGAGGTATCCTCACAACCTAGCCCAACGCCCAACTTCCTTACCTTGGCCTTACTTTATATTAAGTTGGGGTCAAGAAGGGGTGAGTTGGGGCGAGACTAATCCTATAAGGATGTACCAAGCCACCTGAGATCTAGGTGCATCGGGTGAGTCCAGACTTTGGGGTCAAACTCAAGACCAGTAGGGAGGAAACCCAAGGCTCAATCCAACTCTGCTACCCGTGCAAGCTCTACCATGCTCAATGTTGTGTAAGCAAGATTGGGAGGAAAATGATACACTTTAGTAGCTTCTCTTGTATAGTATAATCTCTTATGTGTTTGCTTCTTTGTAATGTGCTTCCCTCGTGATTTGATGCTTGTTATTGTCTTTGCTTTAAGCCCTCTTTAAATGACCCTTGTTTCTCTGTTGGCATAAGGTGATAAAGAGATCAAGCTTGCTATGACATTCTTTTATTTATATCTCAATTCTTCTATATATCGTATTTATGTCATGCATTTTTATTTTCTCAACTTGTGTGCTATTCTTCCATTATACTTGTAGTTCCACAACCTTTTGGGGATTAAGTCAATTCAATGCAATCATACTTGATATATATGAGAACTATCAAATTCACATACTGACCCCAGAGTTAGTGGATCCCCTACATGCTCTTTTTCTCATGTGCTCTATTTCCCTTGATTTTGTCTTTGCATGAAGACATCTCATAGTGAAATTATACTAATCTTTTGGATGCATATATGCTATCTTAAAGCTATTTCTCCTAGTAAGGTGTATTTAATTTCTTTAACATGGGGGAATACAATCAAATCTTTGTTACCTATTATGCACATATTAGAAAACTCTTCCTTCTCGCTTTGTAATATTCTCTTGGCGGATTTCCAGGGATGCAATGCTTTCTTTGGTTATCCTTTACACCATTCTCTCAGTGGATTTACTTTGATAAAATTCTTTCCTTGATTACCCTTTGCACTTTTCTCTTGGTAGATATCCTTGGATACAATTCTTTCATAGGTTATCCTTTGCACTATTTTTTTAGCAAATTTCCTTGCATACAATTATTTGCTTGGTTATCCTTAAGGTGAGTTTAATAGCATAAAAAAAGTTAATAGTGGTGAACACACAACAAGACCGAGAGGGGGGTAAATCAGGTCGAACGACATTACTAACTTTAAAGCATATCACAATGTGCTTTATTTTATTATCAATAACTTACTTCAGTGAAACCATGAAACAAAAATCAATATTTGTTGGAAAGTGATTTTTATTATTGTTGTTGCCATTAGTGGTTGTCATTGATGTCAACATATTCTAGTTGATTGGTTGTGGTGCTATATGGTTTTGGTTATCTAGAATTAGCATTCTCTAGATGATGTCCTATAATGTTTTATCTTTGGTCATGATTTTCCTGGTCCCAATCATGTTGTAATGTACTGATATACTTTCTTTTGGGTCTAGATCTATCTCGAAATCAATGATTGTGGTTCAAAAATATATGCATTGTAACATGTAGATCTTATTCTTTGGCTTTTGATAGTGTGATGAGTGGATAACATATTGCATTGAGTGAGGATATTTCAGTGGGGTCCACATTTCATTCCTTCCACCATAGGAATATTGTGTGGTGACCTATTTCAAATTATATGGCCAACTATTTAGATTATTAATTAATATTGTGCTTGGACGACATGGATGAAAATGGAAGCATGGAATGGTATATGTAGAGGATGATTTTTGTTTGATGAAGACAAGCGTGAGAGTGACGCAAACTTGAAGATAAGATATTCAAAAATTATTGTATGTCTGATTGTATGTAATCGGTGATAGCAGATTGTTGTATGCTTCAGTTTTGTAGCTGGCATGAAATATTTCAGTGGTGGAATTCTTTCTCATTATTTCTTATTTTGGAAGTTAGATTAGTTTCAGCTATGATAGTTGGTTTATGTATTTATGGTAGTTAGCCCGACTGACAGTGAACATACGTACAGTGAGCATCTTCACAGTGAGCCTTCATTGTTAAAATCACCTTAACCGGTGTTCTTATTCATGAGAATTAATTTCTCTATGGTTTTTTCCATCTTAGGTTTTCCACATAAATTTGGTGTTCATTGTGTTTGGTGTTCCTTTGTGCTTTCAAGTTTATATATTTTATGTTTATTTGATTGAACTAAGGTTGATCCAAATTGATTAATTTAATGAAAAATGTTTTATGATAGTTGATTCACCCCCCTCTCAGTTATATAGGTTGTTCTACAATTGTTATCAGATATTTTGCTCCTCAAAGAAGAGATTAATCACTTGAGGCAGATTCGATAGCGCACAAATTACCAATTCCTATGTTTGATGGATCCAACTATAGTTTCTGGAAAGTACAGATGTGAGGTTACCTGAATTCCCTGAGCTATACTACTTGGAAATTTTTTGAGACAAAATATGTTGGACCGACAAATGGTCCTACTACTGCAGATGATATTTTAGCTCATGAAGAGAATGGAAGAGCGAGATATGCTATCACTACTACATTTGGGGCCAAATTTTGATGACAACTTTCGACGGATGATTTTATTTTGTGATTTTGGAATTTTTTTTGTAATAGTCCCCGATGGTGTCAGAATTCTGATGGGTTTTAAATAGATCATCAAAATTCTGACAGTTGCGGGCTATACATGAAAAAAAAAGTGAAATGACCAAATCATTTTTATTTTTTATGTCGAAGAGATCAGAAAAGGAGCGAGAGGAAGCAAATTTGAGGTCAAAGTTGTGCGCGAAGACAGTGTAACTAGCTAGGGTGTAATCTCTTGTAGCTCCGCTTTCTTCATCTTTGATTTGTCATTCATTTCAAAGGTATGTGATTTATAGACATTAGGGTTTATTTTTTAGCAGTGAATGTTAACAATTGCAGTGATTATGATATGTCCATTTCTTTTCACCTGATGTTCATTTCCTTCATTCATTTCATGTATTTAGTTATAAACCCATGCCCTCTAATCTATATTGTTTCTCAAAGCATTAGCATTTCTATCTACCCATGAAACTATAGGTAGATGCCCTATTATAGTTTAGGAAGCAAAAGCCAAAAACAAACTGAAAGGTTTAAGCACAGAACTACTACATTGATCCCTCATTATGTGTATAAACAGTTCAATGTATGATTTATTGCTCGTAGCGATTTTTCTTTTTGGTGCATCCAGTTTTGACAAGCTATCCCCCGCAAGAAGCAACAAGTTTTCATTCCCATGGTGCGAGATCGTTTGACAAGGACTTGCCGGAATGAATGTTCAATACCGATATAGATTCTTATCAGTCATGGGAGCTTAGGATTGATCTATATCTACCCTCAACTAAAGCTATGCCCTCTAATATGATCATGATAGTGTTTGTTTTTATTTTTCTTTGAAAGGAACCCTTGGTGCTTTACTTTTAATCAACACTCTTTGTATTTCATTCACTCACTATTGGAAAATATATGTATAAAAGGTATACAAACTTGAGAGAACCGCTCAAAATATCTATAACATTGTTATCATGGTCAACATTAGTGATTTCCATTGTCAAGAATGATTGTTTCAACACCATCCATTCATATTGTTTTAATAATTTGTTATCAGTGTTTCTTCATTGATTTATTTAGCTAAGATAGTCAACATCTTGATACACATGAAATTATTGATTTTTAAATTTATGATTCGTATCACTTTCATCTTGTTTTCTTTTAGACTCGTTGGGATATGCTTATATATTTTATTTCCTTCTTATTGTATATCATGGATTGATCTTATTGAGGGTCACTTCATTTTTATTTCAATGTCTTTCACCATATTATATGCTATTAATCTCAGAGTTTTGACTCTCTGCCATGCTTAATCTCATGCAAATACCCGCCCTCTACTTTTGTCCATAGTTGGGTCTTTGTCATTGCATTTCATTCACTATTCTTAGGCTTATTCATAATGTATTCTTCATGGAATTGTCAAAACATTCCATGATAATACTATACTCTATTGGCACATTGTAGATCCTACACCAATGTTATTCATGCATTGCCAATCTTCTTGCCTTTTAAACCATTTCTTTGACTCATGTTTGTTGGAAATGATTTGAGTAACTGAGAGGGGAGGGGTGAATCAGTTACCACAAAAAAGAAATCCAAGTCCCTTAGATGTCTTAAACAAATTAGTCATTGTTGCTCGGTTAACATAGATATTCTACTGTCACTCGGTTAACATAGAAAATTTTAACATATTAATTGTGATTATCTTTAGTAATTAATTGCAAAAATATAAACCATAAAGCAAATGAAATGTACACAAATAACACCAAGATTTAACGCAGAAACCCAATATGGTAAAAACCACCAATTGCAACAAGTCAGTATTTTTCACTCTTCTGAAGTGAGTCATGTTAGGAGCCAACCCTGTTAAAGGTTACAATAACACACTGTTAGGTGTGAGCCAGCTAGAGGATTTAATCACCATGTAAGGAGTGGGCTTGTGAGAGGTCTTCTAAAATTTCAATGTAGAAATGTCACCTTGTGAGAGGATTTACAAAAGACCGTTAAGTCTACTCTGTTAAGAGATTTTGATCACTTCTACAATTGTTAGAAAGTAACAATGGATTGACCTATTTTGATAAGCAACTGTCTTTGTTGATTCAAATATTTGTTCTGGGTTAAATACTTGATCCTCATTGATCATATATTCTATTGCAGTTCTTTGTGTTTTGTCCTCAATCAGAATCTCATCTAATTTCACCTTCACTCTTCATGTCACTTACACACTTCCACACACTATTTCTCCATATTCAATCCAAACTTGACCTTATATATATATATATATATATATATATATATATGATAAGCCTTTTCAAGTCGGTCTTAATATCCTTCTAAATAAATAATAAAACTCATGTATGTTGGCTGTATATAGCCAATAATCCATAAAATATAAACTAATGTTAGTTAGTTGACACTAATTGTTTAACTCGGTCAACACTGAAATCCTTCAATGCCCGACCAACACTGTAATGCCCGAGTGAACTCCGTTAGAATTGAAAATCATTTTGGTCCTCTTCAATGCTAGAGAGTGCTTGGCATGAACTAACTGTGATCGGATAAGATTAGACATTTGTGTAAACATCAATATACTTGTGTAAACATCAATGACAATACACAATTGAATAATTGTCATCAACAATCTCCCTCTTTGGTGTTGATGGCAACACAATATGTCATAATACAAAGAATTATAGAGCAGCAGACATAAAAATAAAATTTTATTAATGTCCTTAGCTTCATTCTAATTCTCATCCAAAAACTCTCTCTATCTTCACAATCACTGAAATACAGATTTCTCCCTCTTGCATTAATCTATGTTTCTGATAAAGTTCTCCCTCTATCATCAATCTCTCCATCAGTAATTACATACAGTAATCTCTCCCTCCATCACTAATCATTATGACATACAGTAATCTCTCCCTCTTTGACAACCAATGCCAAAGACACCAACTAACATATCCAATAAAGTTGTAATGTACCTGTTTGTACTGATTCATATGCAATAAGCTCTAAATACCCGCATCAACATGTTAAGTATGTTTTGTATCTCGGTTGATGCAACACTAAACTGTGTTTTAGTGAGCCTTAGTTAGGGGGATTACCCCTAGATTTCCTCTAAGATATAGAAATGCATCCTTAGGTAATGGTTTTGTGAATATGTCTGCAATTTGTTCTTTACAATTTACATATTCCAATCTCACTTCCTTGTCCTAAACCAATTCTCTCAAGAAATGATACTTTATTGCAATATGTTTAGTCTTAGTATGCATCACAGGGTTCTTTGAGATGTTAATATCACTAGTGTTGTCACAGTAGATAATAATTGGCTTTGTGATTTCTACCTTCATACCTGACAAAAGTTGTTTGAACCATATGATATTTGAAAAATTTACTACTGCAACAACATACTCTGCTTCTGTTGTAGATTGAGAAATGCAATTATGTTTCTTTCTTGTCCAGGAGACTAACCTCTTGCCAAGAAATAATGTTCCACCACTTGTGCTATTTCAGTCATCAACACTTCCAGCCCAATCAATATTAGTAAAAGTCTTCAAATCAAAGTTTCCTCCTTTCTTATACCATAATCCATAATCTTCAGTACCCTTAAGATATCTCAGAATCCTTTTAATAGTTATCAAATGATTCTCTCTAGGATTAGCTGAAAACCTTGCAACAATACCAACTGCTAATGCAATATCAGGTCTGGTGTGAACAACATATTGAAGTTTACCAATCATGGATCTGTAGGTAGTCTGGTTTACTTCCTTTGAATCATCATCCTTAGACAACTTATGTCTAGTAGGCATAGGTGTTCCAATTGTTCTGGAGTCTTCCATCCCAAATTTCTTCAATATCTCTTTGATGTATTTAGACTGGGTAATGTAGATACCATCCTTCATCTGATAAACTTGTAAACCAACAAAGAATTTGATTTCACCAAACATAGACATCTCAAATTCCTTATTCATAGCTTCTGAGAATGCTTTGCATAATTCATCATATCCAATAAACAATATATCATCTACAAATATTTATGCTAATAGTATCTTGTTTTGAGGTTCTTCTTTGATATACAATCTACTATTGTCATTAGTTCTCTGAAATCCAATACTCATCAAGTAACCATGCAGTCTTTCATACCAGACTCTAAGGGCTTACTTCAGTCCATACAATGCTTTGTGTAATTTGCAAACCATATTCCTTTTGTTAGGATCTACAAAACCTTCAGGTTGCTCAATGTAGACTTCCTCTTCAAGAATTTCATTCAGGAATGCGGATTTTACATCTATTTGATATACCTTGTATCCTTTGTGTGCAACATATGCCAAAAGAGTTCTAACTCCTTCAAGTCTTGTAACAAGAGAAAAATTTTCTCCATAATCAATACCCTCTTCTTGAGCATATCCTTTACATACTAATCTTGCCTTGTTTCTGGAAACTCCTCCTTTTTCATTCATCTTGTTTCTGAAAACCCACTTAGTACCAATCACTTTCTTTTCTTTTGGTCTAGGTACAAGAGTCTAGGTTTTGTTCTTTTCTATCTGCTCAGTCTCTTCATTCATTGCTTTGATCCAACTTTCATCATTCAATGCATATTTAATAGTTCCAGGTTCAATTTCACTAAGCAAACATGTACCTTTAATTTTGTTCCTTGTCATTACACCTTATGTCTGATCTCCAATTATTTTTTCAGGTGCACGATGCCTTCTGACATATTTTGCTTGTAGAAGATCCTTCCTTCTTGATTCTGGGCTTATTCCACTTGGGTCACCATACTCAAATGTTTTGTTCTATTCTTCTTTCTAATACTCGGGTTCCACTATCTAAGACTCAGGCGCATCTGTCTGAGACTTGGGTGCCTCTTTCTGTGACTCGGTTCTCTCTGTCTGTGACTCAGTTTCCTCTACCAGTAGCTCAGGTTGCAACTTAGGTTGAACTGTTTGGGTTTGTGCAGATGAATTCAATGGTTAACATGGGTGTTGTCCAATCACCATTGCTTGTGTCTTAGGTATAGCATCAAGTTCATAATACACATTTTTTATAATCCTGAGGCTCTTTACTACTCTGTTCTTCACCTCTTTCTACAAACTCATCAATCCTTACATGCACACTTTCTATGACTTTATGAGTAGAAAGATTCAAACATTTATATGCTTTGCTTTTACATGAGTAGCTTAGGAATATACCTTCATCACCTTTTACATCAAATTTCCCATTTCTTTCTTCTTTCAAGATGTAACATTTACTTCCAAATACTTTGAAATAATGAACATTAGGTTTATAGCCATACCATAATTCAAAAGGTGTCTTCTCAGTACCTTTCTTCAGTTGAACTCGGTTCAAGGTGTGAATTGCAGTGTTGATGGCTTCCTTCCAATATTTGGTAGCAACATTCTTTTCAATCATAAAGGTTCTTGCACAATCCATAATGGATCTGTTCCTTCTTTCTGCTATACCATTCTGTTGTGGAGTACCTAGGGCAGATACTTGTCTTTTGATTCCTCTATCATTGCAGAATTCATTAGAAATGAATTTTCCTGTGTCAGATCTTAAGCATTTGAGTTTCTTTCCTGTTTCTTTTCAACTCTGGCTAGGTACCATTTAAACTTCTGAAAGGCTTCTAATTTTTCTTTAAGAAACATAACAGTCATCATTCTGGAATGATCATCAACAAACATAATGAAATACTTCACACCTATGTAACTTGTTGCTCCAATTGGTCCACATAAATCGGTATGTACCAATTCCAAAACTTCTTCTGTATTCTAGTTCTTTCTCTTGAAGCTAGTTTTGCCCATCTTCCCAATTTGACATTGTTTGCCTATTGCAAATTCAGGTTTCTTCAGAATAGGAATTCCTCTTACTCTTTTGTTCTTACTTAAGTTAACCAGTTTATCAAAGTTTACATGACATAATATTTTATGCCATAACCAGCTTTCTTCTACTTGTGCAATATAACATGAAATTTCATTGAGATCAAGATAAAACATATTACCTTTTATTTATCTGCCAGTTTCAACTAGGTTTCCCTTACCATCCAGGATCTTGGCCTTACCATTCATGAATTCTACCTTGAAACCAATGTTATTCAGTTGTGCCACACTTAGTAGATTGTCCCTTAATCCTTCAACCCAATAAGAATTATCACATTTGATTCCTTCTATTAAAGAAATACTACATTTACCTTTCACATAGTAGGGTTCATCATTCCCAAAATTGACACTCCCACCATCATAAAGCTCAAGATGTTCAAATTTGGTTTTATCACCAGTCATGTGGTGAGAACAACCACTATCAATTATCCAAGTGTCATTCTTGCTAATATGAGAATATAGTGTTGTCTTTTCATTATCTTCATTGTCTGACTCATCCTTAATAGCAATATAAACCATTTCATCTTCATCTTCATCTTCATCTTCATCTTCATCTTCATCACCATCAGAATCTTTAGCAATATAACAAGATTTCTTACCTTTATCTTCGTAACTTTGGTATCTTTTGTAATCTTTCTTGCCTTTATACTTGTTGAGCTTTTTCTAACCTTTGTCTTCCTTGTTTGGACACTTAGCAGCAATGTGACCGACCTCATCACATGAAAAGAAAATTAATGGTATTCTTCCTTTGTATTGTCCTTTTCCTTTTGCAGCTCTCCTTGCAAGTAATGCTTCAATGATTTCTAGGTCTTCATCGTCAGATTCATCATCACTGTCACTGACAATCTATTTTCCTTTCATCTTTCCAAGGTTTAATTTATCTTTGAATGCAAAATCTGTTGGAATTAATGGGAAGTGTGTATTGAGAGGGGAGGGGTGAATCAGTACCTCTAAATTTTTTTGTATCTTTTAACCTTTATCTTTTAATTTATCAAATGTTTATCCAACCATATGTTCTATACTATCTTGATGTAAGATAGATCGATTCATAAACTCAACCATACATGTGAACATTCATAGAAACATTCATGAAAGTAATTAACACATAACACAAGATATGATATCGTAGAAAACTCTTGTTAGGAAGTAAAAACTGCGATGGGGAAGACACCCACAAATTCTTCACTATCTGCAGATTGGAAGGGGTCGGTTAAGGCTTACAATTTGATCACTTGTGATGATCTACCTGATTAAGAGTATCTATGGAGACTTGTTAAAGTCTACTCTGTTAAGAGCTTTAGCAACACTGTTGAGTGTGCACTTGGTTAAGAGATTTATAGTTGGACTGTTAAATCCACCTTCCTTGAAAGGATTTTTACACTTTGCTTCACTTGTTAGAATGATAGCAAATTACAATTTGACCTAGTGTATGCAATCTCCTATGCTGATTACAGATCCATTTAAGATTACATGAATAAGTATATCACCTAATGTGATTGAATAATACCTCTGATGCTCGGTAGTTTTGTTCTTGGTTCTTGCTAACCAAATTCACCTTTTGTTGTTCTGGTTCATGAAACTTTCAATCTAATCCATAGATGTTCTCGTATGCTTCATTCATCCTCTTGTATCCTTTCTCATCCCTCACTCATACATAATAATGAATGATTACATAGTCTATTTATAAGACAGATTGACCTAATCAAGTTTCACGTAAAACAATGTTAACTCTAAGATCACAGGTTTACAACTTTACCTTGATCTCCTATTCTATGTATTTTAAATTAGTGAGACTGATTAAAGCACTTACATTGATGTTTCTTGTCCCTAAATAAATGGTTTTAAAAACAAATCAAAACTCTATAAATAGAACATGATTGTTTTATTTGACGTGGAAGTTAGATCCACTTTTTGCGGACTGTAACTGACTTTCGGTTTTTGTCGGTCGGTTATGCTCTGAAGTCAATTAGACTGATTTTTGGTGTTCCTGCTTGAACTATCTTTTGAGCTCCTCTGTGACTGTTCTTTTGGTTTTCACTATGACCTGATTGTTGGGTTCCACTTTCAAGTTCCTCTTTATCCTTTCCATTTCGCAATCTTGATTTACACACAAAATTGTGTCATTGGTTTTCTTTGTACTTAGTAGTTTTCGGTGATCTCTTGTATCTGCATTTTCGGTTTTCTCTTTTTCCTATCTTTCAGTGTATGCTTACCGAAAGTGTTCTTTGCATACTAATGGCAAATTAATGTCATCAATCTCCCGCTTTGATATTAGTATAAAAAACTGATATGTGCAAAATACTAACAAAATGTTAAGTATGTACAACATATATAATCCTTAGTCATTTCATGACTCCCCCTATGTATATGCCAATATATCATTATTTTCCCCTTTTTTCTCTTAGTACTGTATATTTGCCTATCTGTACATATCATTCCCCCTTTTTTGATATTTAAGGGAAAAGGTGTATACCTTATAGATTATAAAAAATGTGAGAGTGTGAAGACTTCATGTCTTCCATCATCTTCTCCCATTGGTCCTTTAGGTTCTCTACAACCATGTGCTCAAGTGTAATCCTTGAGTGCATATCATAGATGTTGTCTGCTACAGACATCTCAGGGGTTGCTATCAGTTGTCTTGCCGAACTAATATGTTGTTGAAGTAGTGTCAGATTTGGTAGAAGTTGAGCCTAGAGCTTTGTGACCTCTTCCCTGAATTGTGTTTCTGCTTCCCATAGTTCTTTCCTTAACCTTTTTATTTCAATAATATTTTCATAATGCAACTTATATTCATTTTCTCTAGTGGTTAAGCTTTTAGCACTATTAGCTAGATCAGAATCTAACTTTGCTATAATATCACTATGCTCCTTAGTGAATTTCTCTAGTGTGCTCAGTTGTTGAATCAAGGAAATAGCTTCAACAATAATAGGATCTAATTCAATTATGAATTCTGAAAGATTTACCTTGTTTCTTCTACTTCTTGGCTGATGTTCTCAACAAGTTTTTGCTGGTACTTCTGCTCTGCACTCTCTTCAATTGTTTTCTCTGCATTAATGTTCTATGTTGTAATGGCTTTTGTGAGAGTGGCTAGTTGATCAATTATTGGATTATGATCAACATCAACTTTAGGTACAATCTGGTGCAATATGTCCCTAGTTGTTTCTAGTACCATGGAGTCTCAGTGTTTCTTCCTCAGCTTCTCCTGTAATGCCTTCCTCTTTCACCATATTCCTTCAATGCTTCATAGTCAAGTGTAGTTGGGTCACATTTGGGTATCTCTATGATTTCATCTAGAGTGACGTCAAACTTACTCTTTTTGGATTTCTTCTTCTTCCTCTGAGTTTCACTTGAGTGAAGAACCATAGCCATCTTCTCAGCTTTTTCTTTGGTACTTGATGAAGTGACTTGTGGTGTTGCCTCTTTTTGCTACTTTGTTTTGGTGCCAGCTTGTCAGTTTTCTGTAGACGTCTCCACATCAACCTTTACATTATCGGTAGAAACTTTTTTGGTTTCCTCAGGAGTGCCATGTTTAGGTTTTCCTCCTTCATCAGTGTCCTTATGTACTTCATCTATCTTTGTCTGTGCATCCTTCTCGGTTGTGTCTCCATCTGTTTGCTTTGATTCTCCTTTTGTAACCTTGTCAGTTCTGGTTGTAGTATGAGTGTCTCTGATGTCCTTCTGATCATCGGTGTGTTCTTTCTTTTCTTCTTCTCCTGCATCCTCGGGAAAGCTTGAATCTTTATTATGTGACTTATCTTTTTCTTGCAGTATATTGATGACTTGCATCAATATTTGCATGTTTCCTGGTATGTTCACCTATGATGTATCAAATGTTGTGTCCTTCTCATCGGTCTTGTCCTTTTTAACAGTGGCATCTTCATCCTTTTCTATTTCTTATGCTGGGTCATCAGTTATGTCGATGACTGTGTTGTCCATTATGGTGTCCAACCATATTTCATCTGCAACTTCCACATTCTTGTTGCTGGTTATGTTCATTTCTTCTTTATCTAACTCAACTGATGTGTCATCTTCTGCATCTTTGATTATGATGTGTTCTTGAGTTGCCTGATTATCATCTTTCTATTGTAGGTCTTTTTCGGGGCTAGCTTTCTCAATAGGTCTATTGAGTATTTTACTCCACTTTTTGTGACTTTCTTGTTCAAGCTCTATAAGCCTCCCTTCAATAAATTTTTAGGCTCTCAACTTGGGTGAGAACTCCTTTTTATGGTTCTCCATCATCTCATCAATTTATTCCCTCTTGGATTCAGGAGGCATAAGAGAAACAAGTACTCTTTCCCTTATCTCCTTTTCATTCTTTAATGCAAATGTCCATCTCGTATATAATCTATCTAAGATTTCCCTTGGTACATTATTACCTTCGAATTGAATTGGTACATACTTGAATTTGTACATCTTTGCAATGATGGCATCTTCAACTTTGTTTTGATCTTCTGGATCCAGTTTTAGTCATCTTCTGATCTTAGAATCTATAATAGATCTTGAATCTGCAATAGATTTTCATACCTCATCATTTCTTTTTGGAACCTTAATATTTTCTTCTTGTACACCTTCATCTTGTTCGGTGTCCTCAATATCTTCCCTTGTTTGAATGAAACTTCTTCTCTTTGATGACCCTCTTTTATGTGTGGTTGGTTTCCTCTTGTAGGTTCTAACTTTTCCTTTCTTCAAGGGTGAATGACTTGAGTTGTTAGTTGTTTGGCTTCTTGTTCTTGAAGTAGATGTGGTTCTTGGCTTCTTTGCTAGTGGAAGAGGTGGTGAATCTGACTCTGTGGCCTCAGAGTCATTCTTTTTTGTAGCTTCACCGATGAGTGACTGGCCTTCGGTCTCTTCCTCCTTGTCGATTTCTTCTTCCTATTCGGTTTCTTCTGTTACCGACAATATTTTCTTTAGATTCTTGACCATTTTATCCTTTTTTCCTGTCAATTTTCTTTACAACCAGGCCATATTTGATTCTTGGTTTGGCCTCCTCATAAGTTCTGAACTTTGGTTGTTTCTTGTCTAATGGTTCATTTATCAATGCATCGATTGCCTTGGATGCTTGATCAATATTTACCTCATATTCCAGACGTTGTAACCATGTTTTCCTCGGTACAACAGGTTTGATGTATATGTGGTCGGTGTCAACCATGAAACATATATCATCTTTGATTTTTTCTATAAGTTGTTTAGGGATCCTAACTCTTTTCTGCATTCGGTCCTTGAATCCTGCAAAGTATTCATCCATGATTGTTTTAAAGTTGTCCCCTAGTGATGTTATGTATTCACTGATCTGCATGGTGACTGGTTTTGTGGTATCCCATTTTACATCTCCTACTGATGGAAATGTTTCTTGAAAGTAAAAGAAAATGAACATGATAAGTGATCCAAACTGGCATGTATTTTTATTAGCATTTCTTATAGTCCTCAAGTTTTCTTCTAGCTAGCTCAGTAGAAGTGCCGACAGATCCAAGTGAGTACCTTTCTTTACAATCTTATAGGTTGTATCTATTGCACCAGATGCTATGTTGTTCGTCCTTCTTTCTTGGAAGAATTTATAATCTAGAACACATGCTCTGAATTTAAGTTCATCATCGGTTATAGTAGATACCTTTAGTCCTCTGCCATCACACTTTGCTCTAGTGTTCTTCTCAATCTCAGCCTTGGGTGGGTGTTTCAATGCTTTTACCTTTTTGGTTACAGGGTAACCGGTGACTACATGGATAACATCTCAGGTTTTGAATGCCTTTGAGAACAATAGGGCATTAGTGAGCCCTTTCACCTCTATGTGTTTATGTTCCTCTTTTATGGATCCATCTTCATTACACAACTTCTTGTAAGCTTGTTCCACTTCTAAGTCCCCAATTTCTGTAATCTTGTAGTGGATGTACGCTCGCACGTCTTCGACGAGCAAAACCCTAGCTGGTATTAGCGAGAATGCTCCAACATTGTCGGGTTGTGAAGCAACGTCAGGGTAAATCTTGTAATGTGGTTCCTCACATACAGAATTCTTGACGAGTTTAACCTCATCCTTCTTGATTTTCTTCTGTTTGGTGGTTCTTGAGGTCATGGCCTTTGTTTCAGAGAATTTAAGGATTTTTGAAAAATGTGTAAATAGAGTTCTCGGTTATCGTAGAAACTTACTGTTTCCACCTGCAGTGGTCACTGATCTATTGGAGTGCTCTGGGTCGACGAATTTTCTATGTGATGATTTTTTTGTTTGCACAAGTTGTCGCTCTTGTCGCTCTGCTCTGGTCGTGGTGAAGAATGAAACCCTTTCATTGCCCTTTTATAGGTGTTTTCCCTAAAAATCAAGTCATTAATGCTCAACTACTCCTCGGTGTTTGAAGACAAAGTTTGTCAGTTAAAACATTAACTTCTCTCTTTGATGAGAACATGATGTTTCGAGGTGGTTGTTTAACTCTTTACTTTTACCAACGGGTTTCGGTGTTGTGTGCAAACAACTTATTCACTTTGCTTGATTACTGACGAGTCTCTGTTTACACTAGCAACTTTTCTTTATCGTGTTAACCGACACTTCTCAGTAAGTGTAGGAAGTGTCAGCTTTGAGCGTATACCGATGGATTTCGGTATGTATGCCCGATAGAATAGTTATCACAGATTTTAACAAGTAATACCCTGATGCATCTTTACTTATGCTAATTTTGCATTTCATCAACATATTATGGAACTGATGTAAAATAATACATAGTGTAATGCAGTTCTATACTTACTTGTTCTGCTTAGGTGGGGGTGGTGATGTCAACAGATCCATTGGATGGGGTGTCACCATTTGCATTGCTCGGTCCAGCTTCATCATTATTTGAAGCTCTTCTCCACATTTGTCTCTCATTCTCTGGATGTCTTCAATGGTGTTTCCATTGGGATATGTGTTGGTGTCTGTCATTCGGTCTCTACAGTCTTTCTTGAGATGACCAACTTTATGACAGTGTAAGCATGTCATTCCGGGGTTAGTCCAACCTCTAGACTTTCTTGTCCACTATCTCATATAGTTTGCAGCAATGTGACCAAATATTCCACATGATATACAATTTTTCCATGTGTTGTAATCCCATATATACTGGTTACCGACTCTTTTCAGTTGATAGGGATTTTCTTGACCTTTAGGCTTCCATGCTTGCCTTTTCTTTTTCCAGCATTCAAGAGTTGTGTGCCCATTCATTTTTCATGTAGGACAGTATTTGTCCATGTAGGTTTCCTTCTTTGGTTGTTTTATCTCAGACTTACATTCATATGCTTTATGTCCTTTCTTATTACATTTATAACAAAATCCTATGAATGAAGATGTGGATTTAGGAATACCTCTCATTTTGCCTCTGCATACATTTGATGTGTGGCCTTGCTTTCCACAGTGATTGCAAGTCAGCTTTCTTGGTCTTGGATTTTCATAGACATTCTTTGGATTAGCTTGATTGGGTGATTCTCCATTCTCGGTAAATCCTAGACCGGTGTTGTTGTTGACTCTTCGTTGTCCATCAAGAAAATCATCCATTATTTTATTGCTTTCTTCAGCTTTCTTAATAATTTCATTATTTTGTTGCTGAATTCTTATTTCATGTTTCAAATTTTCATTCTCATCCCATAGCTCACCGATAGCTTCTATTCTTTCAACAAATTCAACATTCATTTTGTTTGCCTCTTGACTCATAAGAATAATCTGATTTGTGATCTCATGATGATGCTCTATAAGTTTTTGTATTTTAGACTCTTTCTCTTGTAGCTTTTCTATAATCTTTCTTCTATCATCAATAGCTAGTGTTCTTTCTTACTCATCTTGTCTAGCACTGTTCATGACATCAATCATTCTTACCATCTGTGTCTCTTGACCAGTTTGCAGAGATTTTACTTGTCCAGCCAGATGTTGATTGATTTCGTTTAGTCTTGTGATGCTTTCTTATGATGTGTCTAATGCTTTTCTTGTAGTTGATCCTGAAGACTCAAATAAATCTTGTATCTCTTCCGCATGATAATCTGTTTCATTACAACGAGTTTCCATAATCTTTCTTTCATCTAACAGTTGTCTCATATTGATTCTAGCTTCTTTATACTACTCATAGAAGATCCGAATTTCTAGCTTCTTATTCTCAATACTTTTGTCAAGTTTGTACTTCTCCATTATATGATATTTTCTCTTAAGCCTTTAAGCTTTTCCAAAGAAGAGACTTAGCTCTTATACCAATTGTTGGAATTAATGGGAAGTGTGTACTGAGAGGGGAGGTTTGAATCAGTACCTCTAAAACTTTTTGTATCTTTTAACCTTTATCTTTTAAGTTATCAAATGTTTATCCAACCATCTGTTCTATACTATCTTGATGTAAGATAAATCAATTCATAAACTCAACCATACATGTGAACATTCATAGAAACATTCATGAAAGTAATTTACACATAACACAAGATATGATATCACCGAAAACTTCTATTAGGAAGTAAGAACTGTGGTGGCGATGGCACCCACAAATTCTTGACTATCTGCAGATTGGAAGGGGCCAGTTAAGGCTTACAATTTGATCACTTTTGATGATCTACCTGGTTAAGAGTATCTGTGGAGACCTGTTAAAGTCTACTTTGTTAAGATTTTTAGCAACACTGTTGAGTGTGCACTCGGTTAAGAGATTTATAGTTGGACTGTTAAATCCACCTTCCTTGAAAGGATTTTTACACTTTGCTTCACTTGTTAGAATGATATCAAATTACAATTTGACCTGGTGTATTCAATCTCCTATTTCTGATTACAGATCCATTTAAGATTACATGAATAATTATATCACCTAATGTGATTGAATAATACCTCTAATGCTCGGTATTTTCTCTTCTTGGTTCTTGCTAACCAAATTCGCCTTTTGTTGTTCTAGTTCATGAAACTTTCAATCTAATCCATATATGTTCTCGTATGCTTCATTCATCCTCTCATATCCTTTCTCATCCCTCTCTCATACATAATAATGAATGATTACATAGTCTATTTATAAGACAAATTGACCTAATCAAGTTTCACGTAAAACAATGTTAACTCTAAGATCACAGGTTTACAACTTTACCTTGATCTCCTAGTCTATGTGTTTTAAATTAGTTAGACTGATTAGATCACTTACATTCATGTTTCTTGTCCCTAAATAAATGGTTTTAAAAACAAATCGAGACTCTATAAATAGAACATGACTATTTTATCTGACGTGGAAGTCAGATCCACTTTTTGCGGGTTACAACTGACTTTCAATTTCTGTCAGTCGGTTATGCTTTGAAGTCAGTTAGACTGATTTTTGGTATTCCTACTTGAACTGTCTTTTAGATTCCTATGTGACTTTTCTTTTGGTTTGCACTATGACCTGCTTTTCGGGTTCCACTTTTGTATTCCTCTTTATCCTTTGCATTTTGCAATCTCGGTTTACACAAAAAATTGTGTCATCAGTTTTCTTTGTACTTAGCAATTTTCGGTGATCTCTTGTATCTGCATTTTCGGTTTGCTCTTTGTCCTGTCTTTCGGTGTATTCTTACCGAAAGTGATCTTTGCATACTAATGGAAAATTAATGTCATTAGACTCAAGATTTCTAAGATTAGGAGAGTAATTGTCACAGTTATCCAACTCAAAGGTTGTAAGTCTTCCAACGAATCCATCTAGAGTTATACCATTACTGCATCTCATCTCTTGAATAGTTGAAACTCTAATTGCATAGGTAGGAAGTAAAATTTTCAATACCTTACTAATCGTTGTTGTGTCTTCAATTACTCCACCGATAGCTCTGATGGCACTGATACTTTTCTTGATTCTTTCACTGTATTTTGTAATGTCCTCTCCTTTCATTTTCATCTGATCAAATTAACCTCGGAGACTTTATGCTTTGGCTCTCTTTACATTGACATCTCCTCCATGAATATCATATAGTTTGTTCCACATATGAAAGGTAGTAGGGCAGTCCTTGACTTAATCAAATTCAGAATAGCTGAGTGCAGAGGCTATATCAATCATCATTATGTTATGATTCTTCATGTCTATCATCTGATCCACAGTCAAAGGTCTCGGTGGTTCCACATACCTATGGTCCAAGAATTGAAAACCAGTATATCCAATTGTAGATATATGTAGTCTCATAAAATCTTGCCATGCAACAAAATTATCTTTGTTAAGCTTCAGGATCTCCCTTCTGTAAGACATCTCTGATCTTTAACTTAGGCCTTGAAACCTTCCCTGTAAGAACTTGCAGCTATGATACCAATTGTTCAAAATGAGTTGAGTAATTGAAAGGGGAGGGGTGAATCAGTTGGCACAAAAAAGAAATCCAAGTCCCTTAGATGTCTTAAATAAATTAGTCACTGTTGCTCGGTTAACACAGATATTCTATTGTCACTTGGTTAACATAGAAAATCTTAAGATATTAACTGTGATTATCTTTAGTAATTAATTACATAAACATAAACCATAAAGAAAATAAAATGTACACAGATAACATCAAGATTTAACGTGGAAACCCAATATGGGAAAAACCACCAATTGCAACTAGTCACTATTTTTCACTCTTCTGAAGTGAGCCCTGTTAGGAGCCAACCTTGTTAAAGGTTACAATAACACACGGTTATGTGTGGTCCTGTTAGAGGATTTAATCACCCTGTAAGGAGTGGCCTTGTGAGAGGTCTTCTAACACTTCAATGTAGAAATGTCACCTTGTGAGAGGATTTACAAAAGACTGTTAACTCTACTCTGTTAAGAGATTTTGATCACTGCTACAATTGTTAGAAAGTAACAATGGATTGACTTATTTTGATAAGAAACTTTTTTTTTTTATTCATATCTTTGTTATGGGTTAAATACTTGATCCTCATTGATCAGATATTCTGTTGCAGTTCTCTGTGTTCTGTCCTCAATCAAAATCCCATCTAATTTAACCTTCACTCTTCATGTCACTTACACACTTCCACACACTCTTTCTCCATATTCAATCCAAACTTGACCTTATATATATATGATAAGCCTTGTCAAGTCGGCATTAATATCCTTCCAAATAAATAATAAAATTCATGTTTGTCGGTTGCATATAGCCAATAATCTATAAAATATAAACCATTGTTAGTCGGCTGACACTAACTGTTTAACTTGGTCAACACTAAAATCCTTCAACGCCCGACCAACACTGTAATGCCCGAGTGAACTTGGTTAGAACTGAAAATCACTTTGGTCCTCTTCAATGCCCGAGAGTGCTTGGCATGAACTGACTATGCTCAGATAGGATTAGACATTGGTGTAAACATCACTATACTTGTGTAAACATCAATGACAATACACAATTGAATAATTGTCATCAACAATGTTATTCAAGGATTTCTGCATGGTCACTTCATTGATGCATTGTTTCAATGTTTTTTGACACCTTTGACTGATTCTTGTCTTTAGCTATAATACATGACATTATTCATTGTAGCCTCTTCTTCTACCATATCTATTTCTCCACAGGACCCTATTGATTGGGATACTTCTATTAATTGACAGATCTAGATACCCTTTTGTCTTTGAGCCATTAAATGTCGTTGCACATTTCCATGTTTGCTACAAATAGCTTCCTTTCAATATTCAACAAAGACTACTATGTGTGTGTGTGTGTGTATATGTATGTATGCATATGTATGTATATGTGTGTGTGTGTGTATGCATATGTATATATATGCAACAACAAATAAGTTATATTGACTTTGTTATTTTGTGTGGGAATTAATATGATGGGTTAGTTATTTTTGTATTCCTAACAAAATTGGACCCAGATCTAAAAATTACCAAGATCTCTCTTGGAATATTGGGATAAATCTCTAAAATTAGCTTCACATTGTAGCCTATGTTCAAATGCTCATTTTTATCCAGTGTGAAAGATGATAATAAACTTAAAAAAGCTGAGAGTTTTATTACAGAAAATGAATATTTCCAACCTATTTCTATTTCCACCTCCATTATTTTTCTTCTTCATGTAAGGACTTGGAGCATTTGTCAGCAACCGTTAATTCTGTATATTTTCAAGCTTAGAAAGTTTATCTCCTTGTTCTATGTGAAAATGCCACCAAAAGTAGATGTATTATATCCTTTAACCTTCTTTTCGATTATGTTATGCTTCTGAGAAACTTGCATAGTTGACCCTTGGATAGGGGTATTCTACCAGCCTTGGAGACATGCTTTAAATCAAATATGCAGCTCCATACATCTCTGCATTTTTATATCTTATGGTCATTGTTGTACAATTAAAAGTCATTTTTACAAGTTCATGGCCATTTTGCTTAAAATCTTACTCATTTTATTCTTTCAATAGTCAATTTTTATTATATTAGCCCATCCCATTCTGTATTCTAAGAAAATAATATATCAATGCAGTTTTGTTTTGTTTTTGAACTTTTTGACTCATTGCTTGACTAGGTAGTTATATGTTCTGACATTTGCGGTCATTCTTTACAGATCATTTAGTTAATACATGGTTGTTTCTAAAATTTTATTTTCTCTCAAGATAAAATAATTAAACAATTAAATCATATGCCTTTGGATACCAACGAAGGACAACGTCTCGTCCTTGTACTAACTATTCCATAGTAGTAAACAAAAAACTTTTATGCACTCTTTGCCATACTTCCACTTTGCATTGGGTCATAGGAAGGAGATCTGGTGTTCCTATTTTATCAAGCAAAAATGTAGGGCTCTAAGTTCAGTAGATGATGACTATGATGAAGAAGATTTGAAAATATTCATTTGATGATGATCATGAAGAAGAAGATTTGAAAATGTTCATTTGATGATGATTATGAAGAAGATTTGAAAATGTTGCACCAATCTGAATTGGATCAATCATCATTTTCAAATCTTCTTCATCAATCACCATCAATAATTTGCCAAGAGAAACACCTTTCTATATATGAATCTTGGTTTATATTTCCCTGTAATGCAAAATTATTCCATGAAGTTTACCATTTATTCAAATTTTGGTAAGAATTTAATTTAATATTGGAAAAATGGTTTTAATTTACTACTTGGTTATATTTGTGTGAACTTATGTCTATGTAAGCAAGTACATGTTTAATATTTAAGATGGGTTGGGTGAGTGGGTTATCTTTGTATTGAGTCTTTCTAAGGAGTGCATATGTGAAGCATGACTCTCTGGTAGAGGCTATTTGTGTTTCAATATATCTCCTTGTTTTAAGACTAGCTATGCTTATGACTATCATGTTTAGTCTTAACTCCATTTAAAACTTTAGTTCCAATTTTAGCTTGACTCCAATAACCTCTACAATAGGCAAATTCCACTTTTATGTTTAAGTGACAGGTTCTTTTTTACTTAATAGAAATGGGAACTACATGGTCCTTGTGACACCACATGTTAGCAATTGAAGCTTTGAAAATCTTGTCAATTCATTTCCATCAGCAGGTCTGCTGATTCTTTGGTTGTTTTTGGAACACCTCTGTATGCCATTGTGCATAACTGACATTTTACACAACCTGACTTAACTGAACAGGTGTTCATTTGTTTCCACTCGCTGGCATCTGAATGGTTTCTTCAATAATCTACTTTTCAAGGCACTGGCTGAATCCTGCATGCTTTACTAAGCTTACCTGAGTAACATGCCCTGCTCTGTGTGGTTCCACAAGGTTTTATACTATATTTTTGGAAGAAAAATATATGCCCATGTGGCTCTAACATCTCAATGACTATTTTTTGTGTTACTGCAATATATCCTTCTGGCATCAAAACCACAAACCAAAACCATTGATGCACACTGCACAAAGCCAAACACAATAGTTGATCTTCTGTGCAGACAACTAAAAGAAAACAAAAGAAAGGAAAATTATTTGGAATGGTACAAGATTGCTTGGTCCCTAGGATGCTTTTGCATCTAAATTATCTTGGGACAAAAAATATCAGTTTAATGAAAAGGCCAAAGAAAATCCTATCTTACAGTGTTCCTTAGTCTTGATTTAGGATGACAGGCACATGGTCGCTAAACTAGACTTGCATAGTGCAGTTAGATTTAAAAAATAATTTTAAATCTACAGCAACAAGTAGACTACATTGAAATTAATTGCTATGGATAAACACACCTTGAATAGACTACATTGAAATAAATGCAATAATGCCATGGCAAGGCCATAGTTAGTATGTCAAGGCCATGTTTGTTTAATGCAATTGGTTACCTCTGGATCTCAAGTTTTTGATACTCCTATGATCTTTCTCAACAAGTATTTTATTCTATTGTTGTTTTTTGAATAACATATTGGGTAAATACAAAACTGTGTACTTCTATAGGACAATCAACAGAAAATTGAAGCATCAAACAAGACTTGATCAAGTTGCAGGTGGAACGTGCACTGGAATAGTAAGTAATGTAGAATAAAAAAATAATTAATCTTTCGTGTCTACATTTTGATATTTAGTAAGGGTCATTCATTATTTTTTTGACTGTCTTAAAAGGAAAAATTGTAATAGTCCTAACTCCCAAAGATTTTGTATTCAAAGATGATACTTGATATATATAATACAATGGTATGTAGTATAATCTATACATTTGTGAGATGTGATTAATTCCAGATATATGATGTTTTGGGATTAAATTGGTGTGTTTGTATACTTTCTCCATTTTAAACTAACCTATGACTTCAAAGGAGGAATTATGAAATATAGTTTTAGGTAGTTATCTCTTCTATAATGATGGAGGAGTCAAAGGTAATGATCAATGAGGTTTCTTCTATTAGATCATACATTAATACACTTATTGTTTTGAATTTGAGCTCGGGCATCATGCAATGTTATTGTTGTCATTGTATGCTTGTTGTTGTTGTGCACCATATCTTGTTTTATACACTGTTTATTTCATTGAGACCACGATCTTGGTATTTGTAATGTATTTGTTGTTATTGGATCAATGTATTTTTCCCACTTATTCATTATGTTGGCATACTTATTCATTATTTTCATTATTTTTACTTTTTTTAGGTATTCTCAATGGATAGAACATTTGGTATTGAATGTTTTCATTTGGAGTCCTTGGAAGAACAGTGCTCTAAATTATTTAATGTCCATGATGATGACATCAAACATTCTATTCTCTACCTTCTAAAACATAATATTTCTAGCTCGCATGTACACAATGGGGTGATATATAAACTAGTTTTTTCTACTCTCTTTGAAGTTATCGGTCAGTTAGAATGGGTCTTGAAGGTGGTTAAGCATGTGGTTGTTTCTGACAATTTGGAAAAAGTTGCGCAGTGGATTCAAACCATCAATCCAAACATTATCCCTAGAAAGCTTGACTCAATTTTTGATAAAAGAGTTGGCTTTGAAAATAAAATGGTGGAAGCGTGGGAGGTGTTCAAGCTATCTTGTGCTAATGATGACTACGCTTCTATGGGTATCTTCCATTGTCACAATGAATATTTTTTCACTTGTGACGATAAGAATGTTATGATGGACTACTTATTTGGGGTTGGCATTTTTGTCAACAAACTAGGTCATCTTTAGATCAAACGTAGACATGATGTCTGGAATACTCTTCTTTGTAAAAAAATTTGTTGATACATACTCAATCACTTATTTGAAAAATGGTGGCTCCATTATATCTTATTTGAGATTACTTCCCTACATTGTAATAGAAGTCTTTTACTATATTTGTAACTATGGTTTTGTATAATTGTTTCTCTTTCTTACCATTGTCGACTACTAATCATTGGTTTCTCTTTCTCCCTTGGGAATGCTTTTCAGGTAGAAAAAGTAGGATACTATCTATCTTTCTTGAAGACTCTTTATCAAAAGGGGATCAATGTCCTTTATCATAAATCGAATAAGGGGTGCATAAGGTTTCTTTTCATCCATTGGATATAGAAATTGAGTGGTATACCCAAACGATGCAAAGCATCTTTTACACCGTCAATTCCAATGAAGAGAGAAATGTCATTGATACCCTTTGGATAAAGAGGCTTCAAAACATAAATATGATATCCTACCATTACTACCTGAAAATAATTTCCAAGGGATCATAGATGCTCTACCATACTTCCACTTTGTACATTGAAAAAGTACCATATCTCTCTCTTCAAGGGTGGGTTATTCATTACTAATGGGTGTTGTTCCTTGCACCCTAAATCAAAAACTTGCACACACAACATATACAAAATATACAGCCTTCACCTGTATATAAGAGTTGATTAGAGAAGATATATGCACAGTTGATGACCATGCATATTTTCCTAAGCACTATTGGGAGCTTACCCGGCAACAAATGTACTATTGTAATAAATTTTTTTGCAATTTTTTTGGAAATTTTATGAATGCTATGAGAATATTTAGAGGATTTAGTGAATTTAATAATGGAATGAAGTGAAAAGATAGTTTAGATTTTTCTCCAATAGAACTTACGCTACTATTTCTATTTTGCAATGATTTTTTCTTTCAGGATCAAACAATAGAGCTTGCTATAAAATTTGTACTTAATTTGGAGTACAAGTATAAAATCAAAATTGAGAATCATTTGAAGCTTTGAAGGTACCATCGCAAACTCAATCTTATATGATTATATCATCTTGTTATTTTTCTGAGATTACATCCATGTTCTATATTCCCTCAAGTTGCCTCCATTTGTTGTTCCATGCACCCTCAAAAAGCATTAGATAAGCATATTTGTCATTTTATGATCAAAGATAAAGACCCCCTTTTTTATCTGCGCACACACACACATACAACATATACAACCTTCACCATGCAGATTTGCCTAAGCACTATTGGGACCTTATCCTATAACACATGTACATATTTAGGTACCTGAACCCCTTTCACAAGCATCCCACACATTTTCATGGATCGACAGGTATAAGTCAATACACCCTATAGAGATTAATGTATTTCACAATTTGAAAAATATATCGTATTACTTGTTATCTCTCTCATTTGATGGAGTGCAAGTAGTAGCAAATAGGTATTTGTCAAATGTGTCTTCCTCAAGTGAAGAAAATATAGGAATGGAAGAAGAAAGTGAGTCATGTAGTATGTCTAAATTAGGAAGATCAACTAGAGGTTAAAAGACTAGAAGGAAATTCAATAAACACATGAAATTTTTCCTTGCTCAAGGGGGGTCATGTTCTTATGATGATGAGAGAAAAGGTGACATCGAGGTGCCCTTTAGGTACCAATATCTTTAGAAAAAATGGGTCCCCAATGAACTTCCTCCAATAAATATTGATTTTAGTGTTAAAGGCAAGATATATCGCATTGCACCATCGTCACTACATTGTTTGGACCTATTTTCCGTGGATGGCATAAAGGTCTCTTAAAAAAAAGTTGTCGAATTGATGGAGTATGTTGGACCTTGTTACGATTACAAAAGTTGGATGAATTGTTCAATATAAAAAAAGTATGTGTAGGTATGCACTCTCTGAAAATTATATTCAACAAAAAGACAATGAAAAAAGTAAAAGAGTGGTATCGCATACTCGTACGTAGATTTTATTTTCTTTGTCATTATATATATGAATTCCCTTGAAGTATTCTTTCTTAGGGACATTTCATAATGGATTCAATGTATGCAACAAGAGATGCATCACATGATGATGATGATGATGATGAATTTCCTGGATGTACTCGTATTCCTAGTAAGGGAACGATGAAGGATCGCATATTTCTTGTGAGCGATGAAGAAGGAGTTCCCTTAAAAGTAGAAAAACTTCCAGGTAATTTAAAGATTGGAACTTTCTTTTACTATATAATCGTATGTTAATTACACCTTGCATTCAATATGAGAAGCTTACATCTATTGTATTCTTATTTTATACTATTATATCCTTCGACTAATGATCCCATGATTATTTTGCCGGGAATGGTGGTTTTTATGATAAACTTAATGACGAGTGTTTGCGGATATTTGGGCCCACCATCTGTACATGGTGGAACATCATATCCGAACTAAAACCCCAATCCACTATTTTGATTTCATATCATTGCTAGGATAGTTATCATTATAGCTATTTTTAAAACTATATTAAATGTAAGTTCATTTCATTTTTGAATCTAACAGTGTTTTTTTCTTAAAAGGTGGAAAGTCCAAGATATAAAAATAAAGGATGCTCTCGTAGAGAGTATGAAAAACTTATTTGGGCCTCGTGTATTTGAGAAGAATAGGCTCCTTCAAAAATTTGGGCTATGTTTGAGGTATATTAGGGACCAGTACAGGTGTAAATTATCAAAAAAGCTGAAGTACCAGTACCCCCATTGCATTCCTGATTTAGAGTGGAAACATCTTATTATGGATGCGAACAAGAAAAATGAAATAAAAAAGGAATTACACCACCATACGACAAAAGAAGGTATGTGATACTGTTAAGAATGTAATTGTGTACTAAATACTCTTCATATTTATATGAACTAACATATTTCAATCTCTTCTTAGATTTCCTGACACATCAAAGGCAACAAAGGCAAGACTACAAAAGCACAGGCAACACAAGCTAGGCTCTGGTGGATATTCCAAACTTGCTGCACGAGTTGTAAGTGTTAATATTATCATATTTATATGAGGAAAAATACAATCTGTAGATGGCATTTAACACTGAAAAATAACAATTTGATCTTTATAATATTTATTTATATTTTGCAATCTTTTTTGTTTTGATGAAATAATAAAATAAAATTTGACGAAACCAAGAAGAAATGCAGGGCGCAGAGTTCAATATAAGTCTCACAGAAGAGGACAAGAGAATTGGCTTCCAAGAAGGCTATAAAGTCGTGGAAGAAAGAATAAGAAGTGCACAAGGTTCTACTAATGGATCTATCATGGTAAGTAAGCTAAATGATGATTATTTCAAATTTAATTATTTACGAATTAGTTTATTTGATGTTATGTTCCAACATCAAGTGAGTATATTTGTTTTAAGTAATAAAACAATGATAACATGAATGCGTATGAAATTGGAATGTAGGCTGTCGATCCTAGTACACAACATGTGCATGATGATGTTGGTTTGAATGTGCATAACAGTGATGGAGGTATAAATTTTCTATTCAATTTTTTATATGTAATTATTAATACAAGCTAGTAAACATCTTAAATTGATTGGTGTAGTAATACAAATTTAATTGCAATAGGTGTTTGGATTAATGTAATAATTTGTATTGCAGCTATAGAGAGTGCAAAGGTCGATGTTAATGAGCAGCTTGAGGTTAAGGCCGAGGCCAGACAAATTGATCTCAAAGTTGATGATGTGACTAGATCAGGTAAAGAGATATAGGATTATGTCCTTTAAAGTACTGGAATACTTGTAACAAATTATAATAAAATGTTTTTAATTTAACCCTTTTATATGTTATTGCAGATGGCCCCCTTTTACATCAACAAAGAACTAGGGCTGCACTGAGATCTGATGACAGGGGAGATGATCATGATGACATCGATGCTCCTCTTGGCGATTTCTTCTCAAAACCAAGCAAACCAAAGGAAAAAAAAGAAATGATTGTCATACATGCACCTTAATTGATAATGACTGATTTTTATGTGCCAATGAATTTGATTATGTGATATTGAATGTTCATAAATTTTATAATGTGTTAATGAATTTTATCGTGTGATAATTAATGAATGCTACATTTTATTAATGGATGAAATAATGAATGAATGTTAATTAGATGTTAACGGGGAATTTAGAGTGATGTTAGGGGGGGGTGGGGCCAAATGAGATTCCACCTTCATGTGGTTGGTCCTGTTTAGTACAGAATATAAAACTATTCTCGAAACAAAGTGAAGCTCAATAAGGTTGTTCCTTATCTAGGGTCTCAAATGTAGCCTTTATCCCACTCTCAACATTGCAAGGCTTCAAGTGGTATTCTG
>MU226970.1:166551-184637 GCA_018584345.1 Thuja plicata | reverse complement strand
CATAGCAAAATTTGAAAATTGCAACATGAACATACATACTCATAGTAACTAAGTAACATAATAATAATAAATAATCATAAAATTATATTAGTTCTATGATTTTATCAAGGATTCAAAATTCATTGTTCAAAGATGAAATATTCAAATATCACTCTCCAATCACTCTTTCAACTCTTTTTCACTACCTCTCAGCTGTTGCAAAAATAAAAATTATGAATGAGAATGACAAATGAAGTATATGGGCCTTATGAAGGCTTAGAGGGCCTTATATGGGACCCACATCCTTTTAGGGTTCCATAAGAACCAATTAGAAAATTAAATTTTATTAAAAAACTTTTAAAAAAGCACTTTTTAAGTCTGCCGCCAACCACACCCCATCGAGTACTGAAGTATCAGCACCGAAGTACTGTACCAGTACCGAAGTACCCGACGGGTGCGGCGGGGTGTGGCGGCGAAACAATGGAGCTTGGGCAACAGTGGCGGTACTCTGGTACGCGGAGTACCTGTCCCGGGGACGTCCCGATACCTGGTACTCCAGGGTTTTGGGCCGGGTGCGCGTCCCCGGGTTACACTGGATTCTTCATATGTATGCTAGAGGAGAGGACTTGATGTTTAGAACCCTAATTTTGTGCTTATCAAAATTTTATGTAGAAATTTCAAATCGCTACTAATTTTTTACAATAGCTTACTTGACAAGTTCCCTTCTTATAAGTAAGGTTTCAAGGCCACATCATCGCCACATCATCAAATTGGATGCCACATCAGCAAATCTGATACCACATCAGCGTACTTTTTTGCGAAGGTGTTGAAACAACCCCAAAAAAGTGAGACAAATGGTCATGAAAAGAGGATACCCATACTTATGCAGTTGATGTCACATGATTGATTGCTTTTTACAATTAAGGGTACATTTCATTCAGTAATGGATAGTCATCATAGCAATAACAACTTTAAAGTCACAACTATTGGTGCAATGTTGTAAAAAAATTGGACATTAATAAACAAATGTAATATTAAATCAATAAATATGGATATTAAATCAACAATTGCTATCACAATCATTAGATAACCCCTAGATTTCTTTTCAAAATTTTAAATTAAAAAAGAAAAAGAAAAAAGGTTAAGATGATAGTTTGGTAGGTTTAATGTTATGTTTAAAGGATGCAATAGTTATCTTGTGTGATTGGCATATGAATAAAAACTAGTCATTATTGAGGTAATCTTTTAGCCAGATGAGTTACTTGTCCATATTGTTTTATATTCTTGGTTCATATTGTTTCAAGACTAGTTCTCAAATGTTGATGACACAGCATTAGAGTTTATATTGAGGTTGTCACATCCCTCATCGACGACATCCAAGTTGGATTGGGTGGGTGTGGAAGAAATGATTAAACAAGGACGAAAAGTTTGTTTGGGAGACAAAACTATAAATGAGGCATGGTGCTCCTGTCGTCTCCTCAGTCACCTACGTGATTGACAGTCCAAAAATAAACATCACGCCATTAACCCACCATGGTGTGCCCGTCTCAAGGGAGTACTTGAACTCCGCACCAACGATTGTTGAGGACGGGGAGGACATCAGTAAGGAATTCGTCTTTATGCCTATCCACTACAAATGCTAGAGAGTTTCTACAGCCTTTTCATCCATGCCATTTCCAGCAAAAATCTTGCAATCATTGCATTCAATGAGAAATTTCTTTGAAGCATCATGTCAAACAGTTCACATTTCTTGTTTGTGCTTCCACTTTTTGCACATATATTTACTAGAGAATATTGGTAAAAGCTCTACCTTAATTAAGCTTAATGGAGGTCCATACCTGGTTCCAAAGCCCTCATTTTATTTCAAACAAGGAGGATGCGGGAAAAGGGGGTTGAAACTAGCTTTTCACATGCCAATCACATTTGCTAGAAGTTTCTAAAGCCTTTTCAACAAATTCCACTTGTTAACATGAAACGCACAACTGCGGCATATGTGCATTTGCAATCGTTTGTAGGTAGTTTCCATCGAGGGAGAGTAGTGTGGGAAAAGAAGTACCACACGGGCAGGGAGAAGACAGGTAGAGGTTGAGGGGGATGGTTTTATGCCAGCTACTGCATTCGTTTGGAAATTTTTAATGCCTTTTCAGCAAACTATTTTGTGCGTAGCCTACAGTTGTGGCGTGCTACTGTATTTGTCTGAAAGTTTGTAAGGCCTTTTCATTAAATCCATGTTTCGTAAATCTTGCAATCATTGCATTCCCTGAGATGAAACAGGTAAATAATTTGGTGTTTCACTTGCCAATCTGCATTTGCTAGAAAGTTTTTGCAACATTTTTTACAAATCCATTTTGAGTTTCCTGCAATCATTGTTGAAGATTGCCAATTGCATTTGCTTGAAAGTTTCTGAAACCTTTGAAAGTTTCTAAAACCTTTCAACAAATCCATTTTCTACATAACCTGCGATGGGAATTGTGGGGGAACTCAACCCATTGCGTTTTCTTGAAAGTTTTGAAAGCCCTCTCAAAAAATTCAGTCCATGCACATCCTAAAATCATTTCTTTGTAGGAGCCCACGTTAATGAATTCACTTGTCTGGTCTATGCTTCCACATTGTTGTGTACAATTCTACCATGGCTGTTGGAGTCACGTCATTTTAAAAACCCCATCTGGCACAGGAAGTGAGGACTCAAAGACTGTTGCTATAAGGGAAGAGCTTCGTCTTCACAAAATGTTGGTAAAGATTAGCCCAACGCCAAACAGGGAGGGAAACACATGGTAGTGGGGAAAGCAACAGTGTGTGTGCACAATAAAGAGGAAAAGAGGTTGTTAGAGACAGGTGAGGAGTACGTAGTAGGAGTGTGGAAGTTGCAGCCGCCAAACAGTTAGGGAAAAGAAGAATACCTTGCCTGAAGGGAAGGCATGAGAGAGGAAGATGCTAGTTGTCACAGAGAGATCCGTATTCCAAACAAATCCGGGTGATTTCAGGTAGGTTTATCTATCAAGATTATCAGGCTTTCTTTTTTATTTCACAAGGAATTACCTTTACCTTCATTTTGTAAGGAGATTTTACCTTAATGTCTTAATGAATCCAAAGAGCCTAATTATGTCACCCAACAAATTTTGAACTTCGAAAGTATGATACCACAAGAATGAAAGATCAAATCAGTTAAAAATACTCAATCAAGAAGTCAAAACTAGTACGAATGAGTCCTCTACAACGTGATTGATGAAAAATTGAGGTACGTGACTTTTGTTAAATTTGGTTACCTTAGGATAAACTCTGGTAGTATATTGATATTAACCATGCATTAGTAACCATTAATTGGTGTTTAACAGAAAACTATGTGATACATGGAAAAATGAACTTGGTGTTGATTATCAATAACTCTACAACTATCGTTCATTAGACCTTTTCTAGGAGAACATGACCATGAGTTATGGTGAATTTGATTTCTACTATATATTAATTAGAGTAATAAAGTATAGTGTACTATTATTGTTGTCATGGGTTATCTTCATACGAGGACTTTACAAATAAAGTGTTTTCATCTATCTTGAGCATGGTTTTGATAATAATCACAATTAAAGGAAGTTTATCAATATTGATGTATGCTTCCTTTAGTTGGATAACACATGACAATATACATGATATACATATCTTGAAAATAATAGTTTCAAAGTCTATGACAATGGTACATGATATGAAGTTTTGTTTTATAAATCCAAGTACAAGATTAGTGGATGAGTTTTAACTTGAGCTCTATATATTTGATTATTATATCAAAACAAGTAGCATTTAATTATTGTGCAAAATTATCTAGTCGAAGAACCAAGCTATTACAAGAACAATGTGATGAGCCCAAGTAATGACTCTATTTTTGTCAACGTTTGCTATGTTTTTGTTGTCCTTGTCAAGTGTCTAGTCATGGTCAAAGGGTCTTAAGACTTGGTTATTGTGTATTTTTTGATGATTAGCTGAACTTGGTATCATGGTTGAACTTGTCTCTAAACTACCTTCTTAATGACAAAAACTCCTAATAGTTATTGTTATGCAATTTATCCATGTTAATTATAGTTATGGTTTAATGAATGATTATCTTGCAATGAAATGGATATACCTATGTTGTTGTGCACAATAATGCTATGATGCAGGGGTAATTAAGAAGTAGAACCAGTCAAGCTTGCGCTCAAGGAGATTCATGCCATTCATGCAGCCAAGGACCAAGTCAAGTTGGTTAAGCAGTTGCCAATAATTGAAGAAGTCAATATCCGATTGACAACATCTCGTATGGAGCAAGTTGTGGAATTTTAATGGTCATCGCTAAAAATAAGTAAATCTAGAAAGAAGTCATGCTATATTTTCTCTGCAACCGAACAACTAACTGTTCTTCATTTGTTGCATAGTCTTCCTTCTTTCTTGTAATACAATAATGTATGTCTGCCTATTTCTTGGGAATGGACTAGGTAGTTGTTAGAGTTAGTTAGGGTAGTTCTCTTTAAACAAGTTTTGATACCTTTTCGAAAGGTTAGCTAGAGAGATTACATTATGTTGTAGTTTTCCAGTTTCAACATATAAAAAACAATTTCATTTCCAATTTGTGTAATAGCACTTTCTTGGATGAATAAAATGATGTTTTGAGTTTTAAGCATCTTTGTTAATTCTGGAAATACTCATCCAAGGGGGCCCACTTGGTGACGATTTCCCTGTTTTAGTTTAGCAGTTAATTTTCCTTCAATTTATAGTTGCTATTTTAGCATTTGTCTATTCCTGCAGCCACTCTAAATAGTTTCCCGTGACTGTTCCTACAACCAAGGCAAACAAAGTAATTTCTTGTCTGTTTGTTCTAAACAGTGTTGTTAGTTGTTTGAGTTAAATTCCAGTAGTAAATTCTATTGAGCATTTGAGTTGTTTCATTTCATGCAATTTCCCTCAAGCTGTAGGATAACATGGTTTTGGCTGGGACTTAGTGCACATACAGTGATGACCCATTTCAAGTACACATTCCTGGGTTGACAAGTAAATCAGTTCATGATAAGAAAGATAGCTACTTAGAATGGATGTCCAATCCCTGAGTTGAAGTTTTACAACTTAGTTATTGATCTAATTGGGAAGTCAAACATAATGGATACACAATAAGGAAAATGAAACTATGTTGTTAACAATGTTGTTACTACTAATATTAGGGAGTGAATATCTTATATGAAGATGCATTAGGCATAGTGTTTCAATTACTACAAGTGTGACTCAGATATTGATCATGCTTGATTCAAGTTTGTAAACATTGGACATGTGTTTCAGGATCAAAAATAAATTTATGTGGCTTTATTAGGATAATGTGCTATATTTTTATGACACTCAATTTTATTGAACCATGTCAAAGTGGGATGCCACTTGAAGCCTTATTGCCATATTGGTATTCTGACTACATGAAGTTTATTAACGTATTAAGTATAGTAAAATTGATAAAAGATATATCATGGCAACCAAGGGTACTATGAGTCTATTGGATGATTGTATGTTGTGTAGGAATCATGGCTAAGGCAAGGATACACCTATGTTTTAAGTCCTATGAGGTTTAAATATGAGGTGATGACTACGTGGATGAAAGGGTTATAATATGGGTTGCTAAATGGTGAAGTTACATATGATTTCCTAAACTACTAATAACTATTATTATTTGAAGGGAAACATTAACAAAATCTTTGTTATGGGAACCTGAGTGTAGGTGTCCTTGAGACACCTTGTTTGGAGAGCTACGTGTAACTTTGACCTGTTTGGAAGCGGGAATGTAGGCGGTACTTGGGTGAAGGATACCCTTGTGGCCTCAAGTCCATAGAGGGAGGGTCTAGGGGGAATAACTCTAGGTATTCGGTTCGTTTTGAATTTATTTAACCTTCCCTCTTTTGTAGGCTTCAAAGGAGGCCATCTTGTGTTGGTTCCATGTGTTTGTTATGTGTTTGAGAAGCTTAACCCTTGACTTATAGGAATATGTGCATATACTCCTAAATTATTCAATTGTGTTATACTTATCTATTTGTTTAGCATTGTGAATCTTGTTATGTATGGCTCTCACAAGTGCGAACTACACATATATTTATGCAGTGACAAGTAGTCATTGAACCATGCCAATGGTTGATGTTTGGGCTACTGCAAGGAATTAGTATTCGTTCACCTAGTTTACGGAGGTGAAGTAGCCAAGGCTACCCTAGATATGATATGGTAATAGTTAGGAGGTTGTCATTGGATTGTGCCAATGGTAGATGTCTATCTTTTGGATTAGTCAACATTCACCTGGTTCATGAAGGTGAATGATTATTAGGGGCTATCCAAGATTTGACATTGTAATAGTTACACGGGTAGAACTGGTAATCAGAGCTAACCGTTGTATCGTGAGGGTTCACTGGTAGTCATGCATAACATGGGCATAATTGATGCCAAGTGTTACTTGGGATTGTGAAGAAGATAGTTGACAATATCACTAAGGTCACTATGTAGTATATGTCAAAAGCTACTTCTTGGTTGGATAGACTTGTCGCCACTGGCCTATAGGCGATTGAAGTCAAAATCCATTGAGATAGGTTGGTTCACTACTTGTGGAAATCGTTGGGATTGAGGATGGACCCGCAATGTAGTATTTGATAAACCAAATCCTCTTCTTAGTTGTTTGATGGTATATGTGATCGTGTTGGTTTGAGGAGGGCACTTTGGTGCAGTATGGGATGCACTAAATCCTCTTCCCAAGAATCCGCTGGTGCAATAACAAGGAAATGAATTAGACCCACAATGTAGTGCTCAATGCACCAACATTCCCTCTCTTTAGGATGCACTATGGATGGGGGATGGTTAGCGATTGTGTATGAGCCAATCACTATGTTATTCGTGATGTCTGTATGAGCCAATCACTATTGTCTTTGTCATTTATTTATTGAGCCAATTACTATCGTCTTTGTTATGTATGTTGGAGCTATTCACTATGTATGTGATGTATGTTAACGCTATCCATCTTTTGTACCTCCGATGTGTATGAGCTAGTCCTTTGTGTATATATGACGTATGCTCGAGATAACCATTTGCGTGATTTGTGATATGATGTCTTGTGTTTATGTGTAAGTTGGTACAACTAATGATTAGCAATGGTGGGTATTGAACCAACACCTAATGACAATTGGTATCTTTTACTGATGAGACTAAGTTAATAGATTCACTTAATTAATGGTTAACGTCTAAAAAGAGATCAAAGATCTCTCTAGGAGGAGATAATAAAATCCATCTGAGTGCGAACTACGAAGCCTCTAACTTCTCAAGAGAGGATATGTGGGTAGGGTCATCAAAAGTGAACGGTTGAGGCTTAGGTCAGGGTGTAGGGACAATCCGAATCCTGAAAGCTTAGCACAATCAATACATTGTGATATTGATTTTTTTTCACCATGGTGAATGAATGAGTTTTAAATCACCACTTCTAAATTAAATGGAATATTCTTGGTTGATTAAGTTAATGGTTGATGTTAAGTGAAAAAAAAAGTTGTAGTGGCCAAGGAGTAGGTTTTATTGAGATTTTGTGCTTGGGTTACAATGAAGAAATTAAGAATTGAGAAGAGATAAGTTTGACCCAAGGCTTTGGTTTAATAAGCAGAGTTGGGTGTGTATGTAACATATTTGAAAAAGAAGGTAGTGAAACAATTTGGGAAACCTTAGTGTTGATGAGGGGTTTGTACTCCACCAACACAAAAAAATATACTGGGGATATCCTATTATTTGAGCAAAGAAGTCTCAAGTGTTATTTAATGTGATTAAATGAGACAACCACAAGATTCCTAATGTTAGGTCGTAATTGTACTTAGAAAAACTCAACGAATGATGTGATCTGCTAGTAATTATGAGGGGACTTACACAAATGTTTTTGGAGTACTCTTTCTTTTCCTTAGATAATTTCTTCATATATTCTTAGTTATGTGGTGTCTTGAGACTTTGTAAAACTCTTACAACTCTATCTATAAATAAATCTAAAAAATAGAAGTGTTTAGAAAGTTAATTGCGATTCAACTCTAACTTATTCTAATAAATTACTGTTATCCTTGACCAGTGAAACTTGAAAATTAGACTTTGCTTCACCAACTAGATGCAACTTAGACAATGTAGACGCAATCTTCAATGACAATACTTAAGATTTTTAGATTACTAAGCATTTATCAAATCCATAAGAAAAATGCAAAATGATAAACAATTCAATAATTGAACTAAATTTTAAAAATGTGCTTAGACTAACCATACATTGCAACTTACAATCAACAAGCTACAAATGATATGAACATGAACTTCACCTATATCAATTCAAATATCCTTACAGATGTTGGTTTAGCAACTCAAGCATGACATTATTAATTTTCTCATAGATAGATGTGCAGACCCAGACATGCGTACCAGAAAATATGTCTGCTTTGTGGTACAAATTAGATGTCAAAGTATCTTCTAATTGAGAATTCTATGCTTTATGGATTCTAATTGGACAATACTTCTTAAAAATAGGTTGGCAATGCTGCCTATCATAGTGATTATTTATATGAACAACTTTCGACGATCTATACTGCATCTAACTAACCTTTTGCTTGGAGAGGAAGAAGACGAAACTAAAGCCACTGTAATAGATGCTTTAAGCAATCTTGTGTGTAATTCAATCAAACTATGCGAGGACATAATATTCAAGGGGGGCATGTAGGTCAAAACATTAAAATTTTATTTACATGTTAGAAAAATATCCATTTCAAAACGGTTAATTTTATTGTTCGTCTTTTTTCCCTGTAACCTATGTAAGCATTACTGAAAGTAATATCAGACTACTCAAGTAGTACATTAACACCCAAAAGAATGGATGCAAGCAGTGAGTCACCCCTCTAGACAGTCCTTTTTTCCCTGGGTAATATGTGCATCCATGCACCATGTAAACAATTCCTTCGCTCGCCTGAATTCTTCCAAGTTCTGATGCGCCTCCGTCAATCTCTGAATCCAACCATTGTCAAAAATGTATCTCGTATCACTAACATATTCCTTGATGCCTTGAATTCCCAAGCACAATAATGTGCTTGTTGCGATATGAAGTATCTATACAAAGTGCTTCTGCTTTTTTAACTTACAACTTTTTAGGCCAAAAGGTAAGTGGTGCCAAGCTAGAGTTGGGCTTAAGACGACCCAACAACACTAAGAGTCCGCCTTATATGAAAAACATGAAATGTAAATAGTTCATATTTGTAGATGCTATTTTTTAATTTTTTTCATGCAAATTTTCTTTATTCAACGTAAATAGTTTTTCATTTTAAAACAGGAATGTAGTTTGTTTAAAAATGTCATCTACAAAGAGTGCCAAATGGCCAAGGAGACCATAGGGGACTATATATATATATATATATATATATATATATATATATATATATTTTTTCTGTTTATGTTTCCCTGATCTTTGTTCATTTAGAGTTACAATTCTCATGTTTTGAATTTGCAACCTCTCGATCATCACAATATAAAATACTTTCGTTATCTCGTTAACTCTTTATCTTCCTTCATATCTTAACAAGTGAAAATTGTATTTCAATTCTCTATATTTGGAGTTAATTTTACGTAGTTCATTCCTTCAATTTTTATGTCTCCAAATTCTTAATTATTTATGTAATTTTTAAGGCATATTACTTTATTTATTTTTTAAAATTATATTTCTATTTTTAAATGATAAAATATAAATTTGTGAATGAATTTTGATTTGTGGACTAAGATTTTTTAATATAAAATTATTGATATTTATATTATATTTGTTTATGATTAGAATCAACAACAAAACAAAGGTGCTGATCCTTACACAACCGCAATTCATACGCGTCAATAGAGATCAACATCACACTAACAGTAAAGGTGTTGGTTGTTACAATGAAAGGCCATAAACGATCAACTAGCAGAAATGATAGTAGCCTACCTCAAGAGTGGGTAGACATCTCACCCACAACATGGGAAGGATAATGCGAGGCTAAAGAACTATTTTTCCTATGTTGTCAGAGAATTGTACAAGCGATACTATCACTAGGATCCCCATCACAAGGGGGAGAAATGGTGAAACTCTAATTGAAAGATTGTCAACTTAAGGGGTACAATGCTGATAAAGTTGCACATCGTCAACCGAAGATAGGAGCATAACAGGAGCATCAGACAAGGAAGGATTCACACCGTTAGAGGGGGTAGAACTAGTAAAAATGAGAGTAGGATCCATAGAGATTGTAGAGGTCAGATTTGTAGTAGTAGAATCAACTAGATTTGTAGTAGGAGATGTAATCACATAAAAATGGTCATCTAAACCCTAGACCGCCAATCACAACAATTAATCAAGAAACCCTAATCTTGATAAACTCTAAGTCCTAAATCAAACATACAATTCCTCAATCTATCAAATTCGAACTGATCTGACCTAAACCCTAGGTTCTAATCGATCACCCTACTTGATTAATTAATTAATTCCTAAAAATGCAATACATTGGCAAATAAACCTTATGTTAATTATTTAATTGATATTTCTGATATATTAATTAAATAAAATTACAAATTTGTCAATAAAATCTAAAAAGGAATTAAATTAATTAATAAAAACAAAATGTGCATTTAAAATCTATTAAATCTTTAAAAATGCATATGATGTCATCCATTTCAGTTAACTGATTATTAAATTGGAAACAAATCTGTTTTATTCAGTTAACTTAATCTTATCTATTTATCAATTTGGAAACAAATATGTTTTATTCAGTTAACTCAATCTTATCTATTTATCATTTTGGAAACAAAGTTGTTAACTGAAATCAATTTGGAAGTTTCCAAAAAGACTGAATCTTTTGACCAATCAAATTGCTTGCACATGGATTGTGCTTCCTCAAATCAAATCTGGGCCACTCATTTTCTCTAATCTCGATCGTCAATTTGGGAGAGATTTCCTACAAAAGAGAAGCTCTTTTCCTTCACAAAGGATCCCAGTTTTTAGCTATTGTTATTATGTAGTTTTCATTTCTTAAGCTTTCAAGCATTTTACCATTTCATAGCTTTTTGATTGATTAATTGTTAGTTTACTTTCAATCATGCAAACCATAACCTAGAGTACATTTCATTTTGGTGCTTTAAAAAGAACAAAAACATTTCAAATTGGTGTCATAAAATCAATCTAATTAGCTTGGGATCAATCTTGCATTTGCATATCATTTAGAATAAATAATTTAGCTTTCTTTAAATCCTTCGTTTAGGATCTAGTGTAGTCACTACTTCTTGTGATGACCTGAGAGCAAGATTCAAACTCCTGCCTACTAGAAGGCAATAGATCGATTTAGGTTAGTCGTTTGTTTATTGTATTCAATTTAAGCTAACCATGCAATGATCTATTGAAGTGTGTGTTTGCAACTTGCAGGTACTTACCCAAAACCACACATACATTTTTGGCGCCCATCATGGGGCTTACCCACATCTCATTTTGAGCCAAATCTGACCCCCACCATCACGTCTAGATCGCCATTTTGGTTGAAATCAACTATAAACTTGCCCATACTTGATGAAAGTCAAATTTGTGGCAATTTTTTTTGCCCAAACAGATTGTACAACCCTCTGCACGTAGCCCAAGGCAATTTTTAAAAAAAAAGTCAATTTTTTTACTATGTTAAATTTGACAGTCGTCAAACCATCATTCTGCAGTGTTACTGGCCTTCTTTGACGACGAGGAAATTGTCAAATTTAACACAGTGATTTTCTAATGTCAGCAGGGGTTGTAAAATGTCTGCTTTTACCTTTGAGCATTTTGATTTTGCAGTCTATCTTCAGAGGGCCATAACTTGCTCATTTTAAGTCCTTTTTTCGAGCAATTTTTATTTTGTTTTGGGTAGAATTTCCTAAAGATATCTGGGTGGGGATTAGTTTATGGTTTTGATTCACATATTTATCAGAAATCGCAGGTTTTCATCACTGAACCTGTCTAATCCTCTGTTTTGCAGCTTCCAAAGCCTCATACAGGCTCATACAGTAACATTTTTGAGTGATTTATTTTGAAAGTGCATGATTTTTCATCTACTTTCTAAATATGCAATCAGTTTTCCAATTTTATGATTTTTCTAACGCTGACCAATTTTGGCTTTGTTGTTTTTGAGCTTATCTTTTGATTACAACCTAATAGTGGTTTGCAAGACGTTGTAAATGAAGAGCAAATCATAAACTACTAATGAGTTTGATGCAAGACGCTTGTCGAAGACTTTGTGTGTCTTCCAAAACTATCATGTTTGCGTTTTGTAATTAAATAACACTTCAGATTTGGTGCTTAAAAAGAATCACTCTGTTTATGTGTTTGAAGTGTTCTCTAGATTTGTAATCCAAAAGAATTGCATGAACGTATCCTCTCCCTTCGTCTTCGCGGATCTTGGGTGAAAGAGAAATTCATGCAAATCTTTTAGCGTGACTACCTCCCGAGAGATTTAATAGAGCCGGTGAGAGGGATTGCCCAACCGATAATAGGCTAAAGCCAAGACCTTCCAAACTGGTATATAAAAAATGTCATTGTGATTAATCTCACAGGGAACAGGTGTTGATTTCGCTATGCTTACAGAAGATCTCCCTCAGTACCCTCGTGGTGCATAACAACCTACATAACTTAACTTCTATAGGCTGGGAGGCCTCCTTAATGGGGCTAATCTCCCGCATGTATAGCCACCTGAACGAATGCCCTAACTAAAAAAATTGTTCTAGTGACCAAAAATCCCTCTATCTGCTAGCACGGAAGGTCTGAGACTGACTAAGACATCCCACATTTTCACGACTCTTAGTAGAGACAACAGTCCCTTGGGAAGTGATTACCCTTGGGATTCGAAGCTTGGTGTGCTTGAGAAGTGAGTGCACTATAAGGAGGAGCCCGTGCCTCCAAGCTTCTAAGTTGTCTGTTATGAGTAGGCATGGCTGAACTTCAGTTCAAGTGGGAATTCAACAGATATTGCCCTGGCTTGCCTAGGTTGTGGTGTGTTTGTTCTTTTTACAACAACCATTCTTCTTCATGTATCTTGCGTGAGTGAAACATAAAAAACAGAAACCAAAACAATCAAAACAAACATCAAAACGATCAACAATTCAAAATCTGCACTCTTAGGTGTTAAACTGTCAACTCTTGTCCGAGATTCTGCATCTAGTGTCAAAACTCTGAAAATCAATCAAATTTTTGTCCAAGTTGGTATTCTATCGTGATGGTTCTATTCGAATTTTCACAAATATGTGCTCTCACAAATATCACTCCTAGTTTGTCGTTGACTGCAATCTGTTGACAGTCTGACTCGCTTGTTGTTTCAAAATTTGACTTTGTTGTGCTAGTCTAAGTGACTTGTTATCTTATCATCTTTGTCTGCGTTGTCCTTATCCTAAGTTGCGAGAGCAGGTTCGTTAACCTTGAATCAAGATTGGAGTCATTTCTATCTCTCTCTCTCAGTTGGACGTTATCTCTTTTGTCTTTTGGTCTTGGACTTAGTCAGCACTTTAGACATCACTTCAGCACCTGTCAGGCAATCAATTGATTCATCATACCTCCTCTTCAATCTTCTAAGAAATTGCATCAAGACACTCTTACAATGTCTAAAAGAAAATGGGCTAAACCTTATGGTCCTAACAACGTGAAAGAAGAGATTCTTATGACAGCTTTATCAAAACAACTTCAAACTTTGAAATCTGAACTCCAGGAATTAAAGGGGGAAAATGATACACCATCCAACAAATCCTCACTAAGATCAACCTATCCTTTGCTATTTGATCATGATTCTCACATCTCTCCACTTCCTTCCAACATGGAGAAATCTTGGCATGGCAATGCTATCTTTGATAAAGAGAGTGGCTCCAAAGCCCTAAAATCCATTGAAAACACCATGAAGTCTCCCTCCAAAGGGATTAGTAACCTCATGAAAGAAATACCTTGGGTTAAACACAAGAGGGACTTCACTCCTTTGGGACAATCTTATGAATCATCATTGGAAGAACTTCTTGAGCATGATCTCATCACATTACCTCAAGTCACATCACATGGATTGAAATTCTTGAGTACCTATTGTGCATATCATTGACACAATGAGCATAAAACTTCATTTTGCATGGAGTTGAAACATAAAATCCAAGATCTCATAGATGATGGCATGATCGAAGTGGAAAATCCTAATGATTCATCTAATCTCAAGCATGATCAATATCAGGTATCCATGTCTAGCAATGGTTCACATATCACAACTATTTCTTCCACCATTCCCCCATCTCCTAAAGATTCAAAACCATCCACACCATTTCTATCAAAGAATGATCCCAATGATGACTATGTCTACCCTCAAGGACTACCTCTAAAAGAGATCCAAGCTAATCAACATACGTCTGCAAGTCTTTCTCAGGCTTCAAAAATCATAGACCTAAAGCGTCCATGTGCTTCAATTCTTATCAGGCCTATTCCAAATGACTTTCCATTGGCCTTTCAAAAATCCCTCATGCAAATCAAAACTCCTACCTCGTCCTTACAAGTAGCTCCATGGCAAGAGGGCAATTCATAATGTGAAGAAACAAATATCAGTAACAATCAAGATCAAGACACCATCCATCCTTATCCAATGGTTGACCAAAGTCACATATCTCAAGAGTCTCGTGATGATTTTATCACCCCCTTCCATTTCTTCTAAGAAGATATCCCTCCACCTCAAGAGCTACATAGCTCTCCATCTCCCAAGCAAGATCAAGATATCCTTTCCACCATCTCTAATGAGCCTATTGAAAATCAATAGAAAAGTACCCTTTCTCAACCATCTAATGGTTCTTGTCAAGATCATAGCATCCCATCACCCCCTTGTCATATTCTTCCATATCCAGAAACCATCATTCCTCAAAATCCCTTGCATACCAATAAATCCCCTCAAGCTTCAATTGCTCCTATCAAAGCTACTCATGCACCTATTGATATAAAGATGAATTCTAAAGAGCAGAGCCTTGGTCATGCAACTCACTCTAAAGATGTTGATATCCCTTCCACACCTTATCTCCCTCAATTTAAACGTAAGCATAAGCCTTCACCATCCTCCAAATCCATCTTTGGTCCCTATATCCCAAAGTTGAAGCCTTCAAACCTTCCATCTATATTGGGTCCTTATATCCCTCCATCCACCATGCATATCACTACTAGCTTGTCATCTGCTTACCCTATCTCCTATCAAGATCAACAAAGATATGCATCCTTGAACTCTCCCAATCAATCCATCCATATGAACCATCCATATCAGTCATATTCATCCACACTCCCCAAGTCTTTCGGAAGCAATTTGGATGTGCAACGAAGAAATCAGAAATACAAGAATCCACTTACATATGAAGATCACTATGTCCAATCTAATCGACATGTGACTACTAAGAAAAAATAAATATTCAAGAGACCGCAAAGGTCCACTGAGCAAATAATAATATCAAAGAAAATATGGGTTCCTAAATCCATCATGGACGAATTGCGTTCTAAATCATCCAAAAGAAAAGGAAAATCAAAAGCTATGTGGATTCCCAAGTCTCTTCTAAAGGACTTGGATACAAAAAGAAAATCAAAAGTTATGTTGATTCCGAAGTCTCTCTTAAAAGGCTTGAACAAAAAGGAAAAGTCAGAGTTGGAAGCCAAGCTTCCAAAGTCTTCCACTTCATCTCCATCTAAACATCTCCCATCTTCTAACTCTCTTTTGGTTCGTTATGTCCCAAAATCCATTACCTTGAATACTTCATCCTCTTTGTCATCCATCTTGGGTCCTTGTGTAACAAGATCCATATCCACTCATACATCAAAGCCTCAATTTATTCCATCCATTTTTCCTCCATCCGTCCAGTACCCTTCAAGGGGTGTGTCAATGTTGATCTTATCACGATTTCCGTCTACCTCTACACAAACCTTTCAATACCCTATCCAATATCCCATACCTACCTACTACCCATCCATCCCGTATCCTTCCATCCCTCTTATCCAATCCATCACATAAATCATTGGCTACTATCTCTCTTATGCTCTATGTCATTCCCTACCATCACCCTATCAATATCTTTGAGCATACTTTCAGCGACCTCGACCTATCATAGCATATCCTTCAAAGGAGCACTATCTAAAGAGAAAGAAGCTTAAGTGTTAGAGTAAAAAGGTATTTCTATGTTCACTTATTAATTAAATCATTATTGATTTAATTGTTTAAGTCACCTTTTTATCTCATGTTCACTTAAGCTAAACTTTAGGCATGCAATAATTAATTCTCTATTAATTATTCATGCAACCTAGGTTTCTCCACCTTCTTGGTGTTCGATCTCCTTTATAAGGATTGATCTCTTTGTATTTGATTATTCCCTCTCTGAATGAACATTTTGTCTTTCAGAACATTCTCATCTCCAAGCTTCTCTTTTGTGACAGGTTTTTTGCACATAGCAGATCTTCGTGGTTGAATTCTATGAATTTCAACATGGTATCAGAGCCATGCTGCTGCAGCCCGTTCTTAAGTATTTAAAGTTTTGGAGCTTCGAGGGTTTCAAGCGTTTCTTGTGTGGATTTGAAGGGAATTTATTTTTCGGAGCACTTTGGACAAAAATCGACATCACGGTTGAGTCCAAAAGGCCCAAATCACCCAAAATCCATATAAGGCACGACCATTTTTGTCAATATTGCAATCTGAGGCAAAACAATTTTGCCTACTCTACCCTGGCACAGATTTCGAGAAAAAAAAATATTAAAAAAATCAATTTTTATTGATATTTTGGGGCAAAAAATAACGCCCACCGTTAAAAAGGGCCACGCCACCAAGCGGCCACTGCAGACCGCCTCGGTCGGTCCGCCCACTGCCCGGTGCCCACCACCACCGGCACTGCGGTTTTACATCGGTGGGTTCGCCCACCGACCGGTGCCCACCACTACCGGCACCGCCCACTGCCTCCGCCTCCGCTGGGTGCGCAACCGACGCCACCACCACCACCGCACGGCGGGCTCTCATGCCCCTCTGGCCCCCTGCGCGGTCCTATCAATGACCGCCGGCTCAAATTTCAGCGCCTACGCGCCAATATGCCCTTGGGCCCGAAATCTACAAGCCCCAGGGGCTAAATCTTAGTCTTTGAAGTTTTTTTTACACACCTTGGCCTTTTTGGCTCTATTTGGAGCATACGGAAGCCGATTTTAGACTTCCATATACCGTCGGAAAGCTCTTTCCGACGCCGACGTCCTTGTGCAGATTATATTATCTTGTTTTGCTGTCAGACTGGAGTTTTTTCAGTCAAAGAGGAATCTTCTTTTCACCACTTTCTGGCCTCTAAAATGAGCAAACGAACTTCGTTTCTTGCTCACAAACAGGTATCGGAAAGCTCTTGACGAGCCCACTTCAGATTTGATCTCATTCTTTAAAGAAATTGACCAGGTATTTTACACATCTATTCAGTAGCCTTTCTTACACTGTTTCTGCTTCTAGCTTCTCAGTTGCACTAGGGTTTGGTTTCTCTCTCTATGGGGGGGTGTTCTCTTTTTTGAGATATATTACAAGAAAAACACAAACCCTTATGTACCTTCTGTCTAGTTCTGAAAGAAAACATATAATAAAGCAGGCTAAGGTACGTCATGGCAGATACAACATCAGTCGAGCTTCTCACTCCACACAATTATCATTTGTGAAAGTCACGTATGACTAGGCTTCTCCAGTCACGCGGGCTATGGTCTTGTTTGGATCTTATTCAGCCAGTTTTGACTCGTCCTTATGAGATAATGCAACACAGAAACAAGATGGATGAGGCCATGGGTGTTCTTGCTTTACATGTTTCAGATAGTTTGCTTTTTCACCTTGATAATTGTGATACTCCTATTGAGATGTGGGAGAAGTTTCAAACTCTCTTTGGCACAGTAAATGAGTTCCGGGTACTTCAGATTGAAGCTGAATTGGCTCCTAATACATTTTCCTCTATTCAGGATTTCTTAACGAAATTCAAATCTACAAGGTCCCTCTTACATAGTTGTGGAAAGAATAAAATAGATACCGAGTGTATTTATCTAATACTTTCCAAGCTTCGTGGTTCTTTTCATATATTCTCTTCTA
>MU226970.1:102611-119294 GCA_018584345.1 Thuja plicata | reverse complement strand
GTGTGTTTTCAAATCTATGCCAAAACATAAACAAACAAACAAATGTCTCATTATCGGTCATAAGGGGATTAAAACATTAAACGGAGAAATAAGGAGTTGGACGCAAATTGTTTGACTAAATTCCTATCAGCAGTGGGTTTGGTTTTTGGGCATTCTAGGGTGTTCATTACAAAAAAAATTTAAAAAAAACAAAATCAAACCAAAAACTATCAGAATTAGTGAACATCTCAGAAAATTGCAAAGGCAGACTGGGGGTGGCTATTACAATGGGCTACCTTATCAGCTGGAGTTGCATGAAATTGATAGTAGTATGCACTATTTAATAGTACACACATATATATACATATACATATATATACACACATATATATATACATATATTTATGTATGTATGTATGTATATACACACACACACTCTTGTAGTGGTTCCAATAAGAGACACAATGAAGATTTGGAGACTTACAAGATAACACCAAGGGACCACAAATCTGCAGTGTGATTGTAAGGTTGCTCACGTACCAGTTCAGGAGCCATATAGAGGGGTGTTCCTGTAAGGAAAAAGAAAAATTATAAGACTTCATGACGTTTCAACAAAAATCATAACTTTCAATAAGTATACTCAAACAGGTAAGTGCTGATTTAAAGTTTTGAACGAACTAATTTCCATTAATCATGATGGAAATTCTTACAGGCAGATACATATTTATGCTCCTGCAGGAGTACCATTTTATCATCTAGATTTGATAAAATATAATTCAGCCAAGAATAGTTCCTTTTTTTATCATGATTTTCAAACTAGTTTACATTTACATTTATTCAAGAAATTGGCCTATGTTACAAACTTAATGCATAAATATGTATGTATCTGTCTGGAAATGCATACAGGCAGATATAATGCTCCTGCAGAAGTAACATGCTATCATTTAGCTTTGATCAAATATCATTCAGCCAAAAATAGTTCATTTTTCTATCGTGATTTTCTAACTAGTTTACATTTACATTTATATGCAACAAATTTGCATATGTTTACCAACTTTTTAGAAGAAACCAGTACAATCTCTTTTATCTGCTAAACCTCATATGTAATTACAATAGAAAATGGACACTGAGAAAGTCAAGCCAATTGTACAGTGGCCTTCGCCCAGAAGTACTTTTGAAAAAAGTTTATTAGGATATTCAGTGGTATTTGTACTCCAATCACGGAAACAATGAAAGTTAGTAGAAGAGAGTTTGTTTGGACAGCTGCAGCAGAAAGAAGTTTGCAATTGTTAAAGGAGAAAGTGACCGACCGAACAGCCAGTGTTAGCACTTTCAGATTTTGACAAAGTTTTCCAAGTTGATTGTGACACAAGTGGGACAGCCATTGGAGGTGTAAGTCAATAGGGTAGACCTATAGCATACTATAGTGAAAAAGATAATCATGCAAAGAACAAATATGTATACGATCAAGAGTTCTATGCAATTGTACAAGAATTGATAAGATGGAGGCATTAATTGCTGCCCAAAGAGTCCGTACTGTACTTAGATCATCATGCTCTACAATTCATTAACAGCCAAGGTAAGCTAAATTAAACACATATGAAGTCATTTGAATTCTTACAAAGTTATTCTCTTGTTTTGAAACATAGGAGTGGACAATTTAACCGCAAATCTGATTCTTTGAGTAGAATCTGTTTTCTGTTAAATAAGCTGCATGTGAATGTTGTGGGTTTTGATTCTATCAGGGAGTTGTAGGAAGGAGATGCTGATTTCGAGGAGGCTTGGACTGCTTGTAAGAATCTGCTAGAGAAAGATAGAAGTGCATAGCTGGAATATTTATCCAAGAAGAATTGTTTTCAAGGGGAATAAGTTACGTATACATCAAGGGTCAATGAGGGGACATTGGACAGGAGAGAAGCACAGTGGAGGTCTGCGAGGACATTTTGGTGTAGACCAGACGGCAGCAATGCTGAATGAAGGATACTATTGGCCACATTCTAAGGGAAATAAGCAGAACATAAAACTGTATCAGCCTATGCCAATACTAAAGACGGCATGGAAACACGTTAGTATGGATTTTGTCTTTGGACTGCCCCAAAAACAAAGGCAATGATTCAGTTTCTGTTGCTGTGGATAGATTTCCTAAACAGGCACATTTCATCCCAAGTCAAAAGAGTAGTGATACATCCCTCATGGCCACATTATTTTTCAAGGAGTTAGCAGGTTGCATGGCCTGCCTAAGAGCGTTGCTTCAAACTGAGATACAAAGTTGTTTCAAACAGAGATACAAATTTTGAAACACATTATTTATGCACGTTGTGGAAGAAATTGGGAATACAGTTGGGTTTTAGTTCAACATACCATCCTCAAACTGATGGTCAAATAGAGGTTGTAAATAGAATTTTGGGTAATTTGCTGAGATGTTTCGTAGAAAACAAGTCAACTCAATAGGATTTAACATTAGCTCAGGCAGTGTTTGCCTCATAGTTACGAGACTCGGACTCAGCTCGGACTTGGCAATCTGATTTTTGACTCTGACTCTGACTCTGACTCTGACTTGACACCAAAACTCGGCAAAAACTCAGAAAATGAAAAAAAAAAACCAAATAAATCTAGAGATTTTTAAGGATTTCAAACTTGTTTCATGCTCCCTTTAATAAATAAACCTCAAAGACACAATAATATCATCAAACAGCTAATTAGGTCACATAGTTAATGATACATCAATCCATAAATATAAAAGCAAGTTTTAGCTGAACAAAATAACACACTTAGATATATAAACATTGTCAAATGTATCCAAAACTCCTGGAATATGGAATCCATCACATCAAAACAAATATCAAAACTATCTTGTCTATAGCTCAAAGGATGTTGGATTCCTTATCCCAACATCAGGACATGTCATGCGTTGAAATCTAAGATAGCACATGAACGATGATGTAGTCATGCAATTTGCTTGTGTCTCAGTGACTACTGTATATATTAAGTGACAAATTTATTATTAAATTTTCTTGAAGCCTTCAAAACAGCATGTTTTGTGACAAGCATACTAACAAAGAGGAATGGTTAAGTAAAAAGATAAATGCCAATGGTTATGTTCTATTTTGACCTCAGCTAGGATACTAATAGATGGGATTCTTCTATGACTTGTCTATGCGAGGCATGATTGGTACATTTTGCATTATGGAAATGGCATTTCTTGCCAACTATGAACTAACTTATATTTTTTTTACAAGGACTCTAGTATGCCAACTTTGCATGTGACAGTCCTTGTATGCTAAACAAGTTGACCAATGTATGAAACAAAATAATCCTTGATTTTGGCTTTGACTGTAAAGATGCAGAAATTTGCAACAAGGGATATGTATTTTGTAGATTTTTATGATCAAATTTTATCATTGGCCTATTAGTTGCTTAGACTTATAGTTTGATGGGGGTTTGGGGAAAACACAAATATAGGGTTGACGGGCAGAATCCCTTGTTGGGTTTTCAGGGCAATATAACATTCTGAAGTATTTATTTTAAATTAAAATTGTCAAACCTTTGGAACAGGACTTGACAAGTCCGATGAGTCTGGGAAAGACTCGGAGGCCATGTCTCCCAACCTCTGCCAGCTTGGCTCACCTTGAACTCGCCAAGTCTTGGCAAGTCCAAGTGAGTCTCGTTACTCTTGTTTCCCTACAACAACTCAATCAACAAGAGTGGAAAAAACCATTTTTTGTTGTGTATAGGTATAGACCAAGGGGTGTGGATGAGCTAAGGGATAGTGTGGATTTGGTGAGAAAAATTTGTCGTAAAGCTTTTTCTTGGTACATTCGCGATCTACAAAAGGAAGTGAGACAACCTTGAAAAACATGCTACCAATCCCAAGAATTATGTTGATATACACAGAAGAGAGTGAAAATTTCAGGTAAGGGATGGGATTTTGGCACATTTGCGAAAGGAGAGGTTCTCCTAGGGAACACATAACAAACTAAAATGGAAGTAGATAACCCCTTGAAAGGTACTATGAAATTTTTCAGCCGATGTTTACGAAATTGACCTTCCAATAGGTGTAGATATTTCTACTATTTTAACATTGCTGATCTTTATAAGTACCAAGAAGTGGAGACAAGTACAAAAGGGCGCATATATGCAAAATTTCAAGGATAGAACAAATGCCCAAAAGGATATTTGTAGGAGTTGATTTTGTAATTGGTTCCCGATTGGCAAAGAAGACAAGAAAAGGAGTTCATGAAGAACTTGGTCTATTAGAATGATAGACTTTGAAAGGTAAGGAATTGGCTAAGTATGGGATCCCAAATCCAAATTGCCAAAATGTTCATAAGTTCCAAACGCATGGAACATTTCTCTTACCCAGTGTGTCTAATGCAAGAGCATTTGACTGCAAGAGCCATCGACATCAACCAAAAATAGTTTCAATTTCCATTTTGTTGCTTTCTTTGGTTCTAAGTTATTGGTGGTGTGCAAGAGTGAAGCTTTTTCAATTTAAGCCTAAGTCAAGAAATATGTATACTTGGGATTAATCATCTAGGCTAAAGCATTCACGCTATCCTTAAGCAAACGAACTATTCCAACAGTGAGAAGCATCAAGGAAATTGAGGTTTCGGGCTATCTCATACCTTGATGCCATAAAAGACATTAGGCAAAGGAGCATAGTGATCCCTCATACCATAAGGAAGGACATCACAATTTCGTGAAACCTCGTACACGAAACACCATAAAAGGGACGAGGTTTGGGTTCTCATTACACCTTGAAACCCCAACAAGCCCTATAGGGCTCGGGCTTTTGGATCAACACTGAATTTATTGTCAAGCAGGAGTTAAGAGTGCGTTGACAAGCCCCAACACCTAAGGATATTAGTAAGCATATCATCTAGCATTTCAGGCCACATTTTCTTCGAGGAGGCATCAAACCGATAATGGAGAATGAACAGAGGCGATGGTTATGGACAATTGTAGATACATGACATTCACCCTTTGCATTGAAATTTGACCAAAAGTCATGACTGAAGGAAAGGTTGACAAAGAAGGTCAAATGAATGGTTTTCCAATCAAATGATGTCATGTGCCACCAAGTCATTGCACAGATTGATTTGTCCGTTCAGCTTCTTGGCTAATGATATAAAAACTAAGGATTCTGCATATGAAACAGTTAACTATCAAAGATAAAAGTGCTTTTGTTGCACACGTGAAGGTTGGTGATTGTCATTGAAGATCATGATGACTTGATGGACTGAAGAATGTTGTTCTAGTACTTTGAAACTGCAAGGTTGAGTAGAGGAGCTTGTAGGCTTGCATGGGAAATTCAATGTTTATATTCATGTGATTGTTTATGGTTCATACATGAGACTCGTTTTCCTACTCTAAGAAATTGCAAACTATGATGGATTAATTAATTGTGCTGAGGTTGTGTGACTAGGCTTATTCCCATATCATGACTGCACAAGTCAACCAAATTGTGCTTTAACAAGCTTTGTGTTATATTATAGAGGAACAAGGTTTTGTTGCAAGAATATAACGGTGGAAACAAGCTCAATGTTGATCTAGGCAAAATCCCTAGGTGAGTGTTCTAGTTGTTTATCCATTAAAATTGTTGAACATTTCCAAGGAAGTGCGGGAGCAAAAAGAGTTGTTGCACCCATAGGTGAAAATGGCCAAGCTTGTAGTCAATCATCTAGAAGAAGAAAAATTAAAGGATGTTATTATAATTCTAGATAAATTTGAAACGAAAGTTATTGTGCATTCCACTAAAGTTCAAGTTTTTCAATAAGCGAAGGCAAGGATTACAAAAATGAGATTTAATTACTAGAGGAAGAGATAGAGAGCCAACACAAAAATTTAATTACAAATTCATGTATTTATTGTTGATTTAAAGTTTATAACTATGGTTCATTGCATCAATCCACTCATGTTCATTGTCAACATCTTCAATTCGTAATATCAATCATTGATAAAAGAGTTTTCTATTGTGACCCTTTGTCATATTCTTTGATTGCTCAATTGTAAATTTGCAAATATATCTCTTTTCCTTGTTACTTTTTCAACTATTGATGATCTAATATAAGTTTGGACCACAAATTTCTATGAGGAATTCGCTATGTTTCACAATTTGATTAACTTCCACAAATCTATAGATAGCCTTCCAAGCCCCCTTTATGATCTCCCAATATCTCAAAACCATTGACTTCTTTGATTAAATACAATGGAATGTACCACATGGCATCAAATTCTATTATGCTGACAAATTTATATAATGTGCACTTCACATTTTGTGAAATTACTACTTTAGACATTGGTCCTAGAGGTGCAATAAAAGTTAAAACTTGTTAGATGAAGTGTCTATTGTTTGCATTTCAAAGAAGCGAAAAACAAGACATTGAACATTAATTTAAATGAGAAAAATGCAAATTAAACCATAATTCTTATATGTTTCTCATTACATATTGATATTGTAATGTTCCCAACCAAACATTACTATACATATTAATTAAAAACATGAATAAATATATGTTGTGTTGGACAAATATTATCCTTCAAACTTCACTACCTTACCCCAGCATGACAAACCATAATCAATTTCAATTCTACTCTAGCAAACTCAAAAAAGTTCCCTTACATTTGTGCAAATAAAATTAAACCCTAATATTGCAAGTCAAATTCACTATTGAAGATAATTACAATTTTCTAATAGCAACAATATACCTAAATTTACAAATCGAGTTCCCAAACAAGATAAATGTATAGAATCCTTCATTTACATTGTGTTGAATGCAAACCCATTGCAAAACGTGGCTAAGGAAGCAATCTCAATAGAAAATACAGCATGATGCCATAATAATCAAAATATTGACTACTCAAAAACAATACGAATGTTCAAACTAATAATATTATAGCTTGCTCCATAGACCACCTACAAACTAAAATACCTGATATTATTGAAGATCCCCCGCAAATAAAGCTCAAACACAACCTCTATGTGATGCCATTACTTGAACATATGAGGTTTCATCTTCTGATGCAAGATCTACAAGGTTTTCATCATCAAATCTATATGCTTGAGCAACAAGTGCTCACAATAATCTTTGGTTAAGGTTTGCAGTTTCATCATGATCATTTGTATATTTCCTTTCGACCCTCTATACTCATGAAAAGGGCATCAAGACCTCAACAACGGCCTTTGTCCCAAGACTAGCACACAATCAAGGCTATCTATACTAATCGAGCATCATTTCCCTTTGAATCCTACCTAGAATGGTACTTGCATATGCTGAAATGTATCTAGTAACCAAGGAGAAATGTCCCCTAAAAAATTTAATTATCCTCGACAATAATGATGAAAGTCCCTAAGGGTTTGAAAGCCTATCTACCTTATTAATGGCAGCTGAAATTGTCTTCTTTGTTTTCACAATTGGTGCAATGTCCCCACTTAAAGAAAAATTGATTCTGTGAGCATTTTACAAAGCTGTTTTTGGTTGGCAATGAGTTCAAATAGTTGTATGGAGCGTTTTTGATGCTTTTAGAATCGATTTCTAACCTTTTGGCTAGTCTCCAAACTTCTTGGAGGAGCAAGTTATTTTTAGTAATCCACCCACATGCTTCAATTCATCGCCATATGACTCCACTATCATTGTGTATGATCAGAAGTATACTATGTTCCACGTTGTTTCGGGCACAGGGATGGGGGGCAGTAGGGGACGCGTTTCCGAGATGTTTCCTAAAGAGCCAAAAATAGGGGACGACAAGGGACAACAGTATACAAATTTTATGTGTGTGAAATTTTCAAAATATATTAAGATGTTAGAGAGAGAGAGAGAGAGAGAGAGAGAGAGAGAGAGAGAGATTGGTTATTAACAAGACAATATGTGAATAAATCACAGCTTCACGAGTTACAACAGTAGTGTGGACAATCTTAAAATCAACCTATGATAGTTCGAATGAATCCAGAAAGATTCAGCGTCAAGATCAACTCGAAGACCTTAGGTATATTGATTTTAAAATCATGGATGAGTTTTTATGAAAATTTGATTCATTAAATAATCAATTAAAAATTTTGGGAGTGCAATAATCATATTATTCTTAAAGAATTTCTTCCTAGGCAATTCAGCTATTCATTACAAATATTCATGCTCAACTTGCTATTCTTTCTTTAACTAGTTAGCTTACATATGATATATTTCACAATTTATTACATCAAAAGAAACCAAAATTAATTCAATTTCATAGGAAATTTATGTGTATGGGAAGCATACAGTAGGCCATAGCCCCACTAGCATATTGGGAGTTCAATGTTTAACCACGGTTAGGCAGATATAGTATTTTGGTTCGAGTTTCAAGTGATATGTAAGTTTTGATTTTGAATGATTTGTCGTTCTGATCTCGGATTGAGTAGTAGCATAAAAGGTATATGGTTCAGACCTTGCAAGATTTATGGTAACCTTGAATTATGTTGTTTTTCACTACCATTCTATCTCAAATATGTACGTGTTGACTATGATGAATATGGTTTTATGGTTAGAGGGACTTGAAAGTTCCTTTTTAACATATAGACATAGCTTAATGCCTTGCTATCAATTATGGATCCATAGTCAGGGATAAGAAGGAAAGCTGCTCCCCCTATGGTTCATTTGAGTGATACCAAGGATTAATGCCCTGGGTAAAGGTTATGGGAGCTTTCATTTCTCTCACGCCTTAGTGTGGTGTGATTGGTTTCTCTATGTATTTAGAGTTGGTTGTCTTGATGCTGGCCTATCAGCGTGAGTTAACACAAATATCATATGCAATCACTTCTAAAACTCAATGAAGTTGAAGGTAATTCAGCCTCTATGTTTGAATGAGTTATAGCTTAGATACTTGTTTGTGTGTATGACCTTAAATTAATATCTCATGCACTCTCTGCTAGAAGTCAATAAAGTTGATGATTCTTAATTCTCCATGTTATGGTCATAGAGTAGTGTTGGAATGCTAACTTCAATTGAATCCTGGTCTCAATTTAATCTCAATTATGCAAATCTACTTACTTAATTGGCCCGATACTATGGAAATCAAATTGTAGCAAGTTGGTCTTGCTAGAGGTTGAGATTAAATACTTTGTCTGGTATCTCAAGCTATGGATCAGTAAAGGCTAAAACTAGTGATAAGTCTCTCTATTGTGTTCTTTGGTCTTTTGATATGCTGATGGTCATTATGTTCTTAAGAAGTCACTATATAAGAAAGGATTGCATACATTCAATGAAGTGCATTTCATTTTCTTACATTAAACTGTTATGAGTTAGATTTCTCATTAGGAATGAAAGTTTTAATATAAAAAAAATTTGATTGCTAATCAGTTTTGCAAGGAAGATTGTGTGGTTTATAGCATATGTAGGATAAAGGATCCCGGGTGGAGCAAATAAGACTAGAGCTGAGGAGATATCCAGGAAGATCTGACAGTTTACAGATAATAGAAAGTTTTGTATTGTATCTATCTTGTATTTTATTATGATGCCTCAGCATGTAACAAGAGGAAATGTCTAAATCCTCTCAACGCCCTGTAATCTACTAAATGCGACGTATGTAAAACAAAGTGAATAAGAACTTTCTTTATTTTTTGGGGCTAGACCGAAGGTTTTCTCCACCCGGCTCTTTCCTACCGATGCCTCTAGTGAGTCGGGTTGTAAATTAGGTATTATATTAATAAAATAAATCAGCCATGGCCTTTGACTGATCAAAAAAAAATTAATTCAACTTCGTACTCATCAAAGTAGTGAGCATGCTTTCATGTCTAGAAATCATAATCAACATTCTAAGTCTCATAATAATCAATCTAAATATCATTATAATTCAAAAAATTATCATAATAATGGTAATGATCATCAAAAGAGTAATTATAAAAGGCCTCATTGCTCTTATTGTGGTAAAGATGGCTATTGGAATAATTCGTGTTATAAGAAACAAAATGAAAAAAAGCCAATGCATCAAAATCAAAATAATCAACAAAAATAAACCTAATCCTAAAAAGTCTAGTAATAATGGTAATCAATCTCATTGTGCATTTCCTTGTAGTTTCAACGTTGCCAAACCAATTTAATAATTCAAGTGCTTCTCAGCATGTTAATTCTCATAGAGAGATTTTTTATTCTATGCAACCTGATACTTCAAATATTCCTCTTCAACTTGCAAATAATCATAGTTGTAAAGTTGAAGCTATTAGTGATGTTAATGTGTCTAATGGTAAATTGCATGACGTATTGTATGTTCCTGAATTGAAGACTAACTTGCTTTCAATTTCTAAGCTATGTCAAGATTACAAGATTGAATTCTATAAGGATATGTGTTATGTCATTGATCCTAAGAAAACATTGTTATTGCTCATGCTAAGATGGATCATGACAATTTATTCAAGTTATAAGAATTTTCTGAATCAAAATATTCCTTGCTTACTACCATAGATTTTAATATTTGGCATGAAAGTTTTGGTGATATAAATTCTAACAATATTGCATTGATGCAAAAGTCTAAAATGGTAGATGGATTGCCTAGCATTATTCCTTCTAGGATTGTATGCATAGGATGTATGAGTGATAAGATGCACAGGGAGCCCTTTTCACATGGTCAAGCATGGAGGGCAACTCACAAGTTGCACCTTGTTCATAGTGACCTTTTGAGACCCATGGAGAATATCTCCATACAAGGATCAAGGTATGGTCTTACCTCTGTGGATGATTTTTCAAGGAAAACTTGGATCTAATTTTTTCCTAGTAAAGATCAAGTTCTTGATATATTTTCTGATTTTCATAAGTTTGTTGAAAGGCAATCTTGTTCTAAGATTAAAATTCTTAGAACTGATAATGGAAAGGAACATGTGAATAGTGCATTTAATGGTTATTTGAAATCATTTGGAACTAAGCATAAGCTTACTGTCACTATACACCTCAACAAAATGGTGTAGCGGAAAGGAAGCATAGAACCATTGTTGAAATAGCTAGATGTATGTTGTATGCTAGTAATATGTATTATAAATTTTGGGCTGAAGCTATGACTTATGCAACTTATCTTATCAATAGGACAACTACTAAAGCTCTACAGGATATGACTGTTAGAGAGGCTTGGACTGGTAAGAATCCCAATCTTCAGCACTAAAAGATTTTTGCTTTCATTGCTTATGTTCATCAACCTAAAGAAAAAAGACAGAAGTTAGATTCTAAATCTTCTTCTTATATATTTGTTGGTTATGATGAGCATTCAAAGGCTTATAGAGTTTAGTATCCTATTACTAACAAGGTAAAAGTTGCTAGAGATGTTTCTATTGCAGAAAATGGAGTAAATGATCGTTCCAAAAGTCATGATAGTGAAACTTCTCAAAGTAAAGTTGTTGTTGTGGAGGAAAACCTTCCTTCTCTTAACCCTCGTAATGCTTCTATTAATCATAGTGATAGTGATAATGATTATGATAATTCTAGTCCTCATGATTCTTCTTCTATGGTGTATCCTTCGGTGTTGAGGTTCTTCACATCTATGCAGATGTTGTAGTGGGGTTGGGTTGCTTCCTATGGGGCTCCCTTCTCCTCTTTCTGGTGTGGTTGTTGCTTCTTTTTGGGCACCATTTGGTGTCACTGCTGTAGGTCGGCCCCTTGTCTTGTTTTCGACAGTCCCATGAACCCGTTTTGTGGTCTTCTGTTGGACATTAATAAATTTAGCTTATCTGGTCATAATTCTATTACATATAAAAGGAGACCAAAATGGTTTAAAACTTTGAATCAAGAAAGTGATGATTATTTAGCTAGAATAGATAAATTTAAATCTAGGAGGCCAAATTATTGTAATTATGCTTTGATGTCTAAAGTTATGACTACTAATGGTCCTAAATCCTTTGAGCAAGCTAAATCTCAACCACATTGGCAGAAAGCTATGCAAGAGGAATATGACACTTTCTTTGCTAATGAGACTTGGGAGTTAGTGCCTCTCCCTCAAGATAAAAATCTTGTTTCTTGCAAATGGTTATATAAAACTAAATTCAATGCCAATAATATTAGCAAGTTTAAAACTAGACCGGTTGCTAGAGGATTTTCTCTTCTCAAATTGAAGGCTTAGATTATAATGAAACTTTCACTCATGTAGCTAAAAGGCCTACTATCAAACCAGTTCTTGTTTTAGCTTCAGATTTGTATTCGTCTACTCATCAAATGGATGTCAAAAGTTCATTTTTAAATGATGATTTGCATGAAGGAATTGATGTCTAAACCTCCAAGTTTTGTTAAGGAAGGTAATGAACATCTTGTTTGTAAGTTAAAAAAACCAATCTACGAGTTAAAACAATCTCCTAGAGAGTGGCATTCCAATATCAATGCTTTCTTTATTTCTAGAGGTTTTATTACAAGCAAACATTATCCTAATCTTTATATTAAACATAGTGAAGATGAATTTGTGATTATTATTCTATATGTTGATAATTTAATTATCACTTCAACTTCTAGCCATTTAATTTGTGATGTTAAGTCTCAACTTAATAAGGAATTCCAAATGGCTAATTTGGGTTTATTACATTATTTTTTGGGTATGCAAATTCGGCAAATACCTAAGGCTATCTTTCTTTCTCAAAGTAGATATGCTCAAGATATTTTAGATTGATTCAAAATGAATGATGCTAACCTTGTTTCTACTCCTTGTGAGTTAGGAACTAAACTTATGATTTATATGGAGACTCCTTTTGTTGATGCTACTTTGTATAGGCAACTAGTTGGAAGTCTAAATTATTTAGCTCTTACTAGACCTGATATTGCTTATGGTGTTGGTTTAGTTTCTAGATTTATGTCTAAACCTCGACAAACTCACTTTAAAGTTGCAAAAAGAATTTAAACATATATTGAAGGTTCTCTTAATGTTGGCTTATTTTATGATGCAAATTGTGATTTTATTTTAAAAGGATATATTGATTCAGATCTAGGGGAGATCCAATGATGAGAAATCTACATGTGGATGTTGTTTCTTTGTTGGATAAGGTGCAATCTCTTGGAATAGTAAAAAGCAGCCATCTACTTCTCTTGCCTCTATCGAAGCTGAATATAAAGGTTGTACCCATGCATCCAAAGAGGCTCTATGGTTAAGAAGACTACTTGAAGATTTGGGTTTACCACAAGAAGCTCCTACTCCATTGTATTGTGACAATCAAAGTGCCAATGCCTTGGCAAAGAATTGAATCCTCCATGCAAGGACAAAACATATTTTTCTTCAACATCACTTCATTAGAGAAAGACAAGAAGATTTCTTTTTGGTATTGTTAGGGTGAAGACCAAGTTGCAGACATTCTCACCAAACCTCTTTGTAAAGATAAGTTTCTCACTCATTGTAATGTCCCTTCCTTAGGTTTTGATAACCTCGGTATATTTCTTACAGCTCCGTTGTGACTGAAATTGACTAAATTCTCAAAGTTTAGATGCCCTAGTCTCTTACGCCACAGCCAATTGACTATTTATTTCTTTCAAAATATAAAGATTATTGTCTATCCTATAAGCGTCTGCAATTAGCTTTTCATCCTTTTTTATGTCACAACCTTTAGGAAGAAAGGTTATAGTATGCCCTTGATCACATAGTTGACTTACACTCAACAAATTCTGTTTTAACCCCTTTACATAGAAAACATCTTCGGTTTTAGTTTTCCCATTATCTAAGCTAAGAGTTCCCTTTCCTTTTATTTCTCTTTTGAGTATCTCCAAATATTATTGTTCCTTCATCTGTTGGTTCAAGGAAGGTGAATTTTCTTTTATCCCCCGTCATGTGTCTTGAGTAACCACCATCCACACACCATCTATCCTTCTTGTTTTGTGCATGAAATGTTGTTTGGCCAAACATAGACTCCATTTCCTTTTTCTCCTCCTTTTTCTTCCAAACTTTGGATGGTCCTTTTTTCTTCAGAAATGTCTTCTTTATCAATTTGACTTGGGGAATTAAAAATTGTTCTACAAAGATGAATTGTATGTCCAAAGTTGTTACATTTATAGCATAAAACTTCAAGGTTTGCTAAAGGAGCAAAGGAGTTATGGTTTCTCTTAGCAAAGTTAGGCACATTCTTTACTTTGTTTCTACAATTTGATGTCTTGGGGCCAAACTTGTTACATGAAAAACAATATCCATTAAAAGCGTGAAAATGTCTAGTAATGGGTTGCCTTTTATAATGAGGGCTTCCCCATCCATGAAGATTTTCATTTCGTGTTCTACATTCTTTCAACTTGTGACCAAAGTAATTGCATAAGAAGTAATATCCAAAGAAGTTTGGATGGTCCTTTTTTCTGCAGAAATGTCTTCTTTATCAATTTGACTTGGGGAATTAAAAATTGTTCTACAAAGATGAGTTGTATGTCCAAAATTGTTACATTTATAGCATAAAACTTCAAGTTTTTCTAAAGGAGCAAAGGAGTTATGGTTTCTCTTAGCGAAGTTAGGCACATTCTTCACTTTGTTTCTACAATTTGATGTCTTGGGGCCAAACTTGTTACATGAAAAACAATATCCATTAAAAGCGTGAAAATGTCTAGTAATGGGTTGCTTTTTATAATGAGGGCTTCCCCATCCATGAAGATTTTCATTTCGTGTTCTAGATTCTTTCAACTTGTGACCAAAGTAATTGCATAAGAAGCAATATCCAAAGAAGTCAGGTTGGTGCCTAGATGTATCTTGCCTTGGAGGGAAAGGTTTTTCTGAATGTATCCTTATCGTTTGGAGATGTGTGAGATGTTGAAAATGCTTTTAGAGTAAACCACTGTCAAATTAATAATAGTCTCAAGTTTGAAACGAACTCCAAAATCCTAAATGATATCATAGAAAGCCAAAAATTATCTTCTAGCAAGATAGGGCTAGGCTATGAAGGAAAGTCAAAGTTTGTGATTGTACATTGAAGGGCTTCATCAAAGAAGGAAGTAACGCAGTCGAAAAAGAGTCACCAAAGAAATTGAAAGACATGTTGAAGATCCTTGCTATCTTCTCTTCTATAATCTTCAACATGTTTTTCAATTTCTTAGGTGACTCTTTTTCTACTGCGCTACTTCCTTCTTTGATGAAGCCCTTCAATGTACAATCTCAAACTTTGACTTTCCTTCATAGCCTAGCCCTATCTTGCTAGAAGATGATTTTTGGCTATCTATGATATCATTTAGGATTTTGGAGCTCGTTTCAAACTTGAGACTATTATTAATTTGACAGTGATTTCCTCTAAATCCATTTTCAACATCTCAATCTCTAGCTCCAATATGGCATAATCCACTTCTTTTGCATTTAGCTTGCTTTTCATTTCATTCTCAACTTGTTTGGCTTCTATTAGTTGAGTACTTAAGTCTTCCATAATCTTGTTTGATTTCTCTAGGATCTCTAAAGTCTCTTTTGCTTCCATTTTGTACTTGGTAATCTTCTTTTTCAATTTCTCATTATGCTTGTATGCATAATGGAGCTCTTCAAGATCTACATCAATTCTTCATTGCATGATTTGTCGACATCTTCTTTTTCATGTTTCTCATTTGTATCCTCCATGGCCATGAAGAGTATTTCTTCTTCATCATCGCTCAGGCATTCATCACTACTTCCTTCTAATGAGCTGCCATCATTCTTTGAATAAAAGTTGGTATGTTTTTGAGATTTCTTCTTTTGATTGTAGTTAGAATTTTTCTTCCCCTTTATATACATTTCATTTCCATCTTCACTTGAGGCACTATTGTTTTGGGGACATTTAGAGGCATAATGTCCAACCTTTTCCGCAATTGAAACAGTTGAACGAAAAATTTTCGTTTATAATTTCCATTCCCTTTCTTTAACTTCCTCAAGAAACAAGCCTATGCTTCATCGGTTTCACTACTTGAGCTCTCGCTTGATACATGTTTTTTGTTTTTCTCATTCATTGATGCTTTGAAGGAGATTTTCTTTTGAGGTGTTTTGCCTCCAATCCTTATTTTATAAGCGGTAAGAATACCATGTAGTTCATCATTTGTTAATTGGTCCAGCTCTTGTTAATATTTTCCAGATTTAGGAAGGAATATTCAATCTATAGAGGTCTAACAAAGCTAAGCACGGGATAAGAAATAAAGTAAACAAGAAAGGATAGAAGATACCCGGAAATCAACCAAGTATACTCCAGTCAAGTACTTCCGATGAATGTCAATGAAGTCCACTTGGAATGTGAATCAATTCTGATCCAATCAGATTGTAAAGTATTTATCCATAGTACTCCAGAAAACTCCAGCCAATGTGCCTTCTTTCAAATCAAATCAGCACTCAAATACTCAGATTGACTTTGATTTGTATGTCATCCAATTAGTCCTCTCTTCAGCCCATAAGATATGCCTCCAAACTGTACTAACAATGGTGCTGAGAAGAACTCCTGATTTGTACTTTCAATGCTGATAAAGTCTGATCTATTGTATTGCCAAAAACACCCTATATGACGAATATAGAACTGCCACAAGTGCAGATCGCACTATAGTGCCTAATCTGAACATGTAAATTCACAGAAGCATATGTATATATTGTGCTTTCAATATTAGCACATTCACATTTATGATGAAGCGTCCATCCCTAACAGAGGCGTCCAGCCCTAACAAAGGTGTCCTGCCCTAACAAAAATCGTTGTCTATATTAACATTGCCAATACAATTGAGCATGGTTCACACTCCTATCGCTGCTTGTCTAGATCAGATTATCGCACCATAATCTGATCTTAATTCACACTCAGACCTG
>MU226970.1:67158-102561 GCA_018584345.1 Thuja plicata | reverse complement strand
ACAATCGCTGAGTATTTCGCTCCTTCAATGCTCTTGGTGAAGGTAGAACACCACGTTATGTTTTTGGTGTGTTCTCACTTTCACCAAGTCGCTCTTATATATGAGTTTATTAAGATAAACTCCTGGCTTCTCAAGTTGGCTGACTTGGGCCCATAAATAATAATTGTTGATGTTTGTAGCTTCGATCAGATAAAATGAATGAGATATTAATATTATGAGAATAGATTAACTTATGCATATCAATATATATGATAATAATAATAGATTTTTTTTTTTTGATCGGTAATTTTGATATATTATTAATTGGAGAAACGATTACATTCTTGTTCAACCGGGGCTTATCCATACCCGGGCATATGATTGCCATACATTCCAAAAAGGAGAGCTAACACTGGAATTACTAAAAAAACTACCCAAAAATGGAGGGGTCTATCAACAGTCCACCTCCCACAAAACAACAGACCCCACAAAACTAAGATCCCTGACGGAACCAGTTTGTAGCCACATCGCTGGAGAAATTCGCAAATGCTCCATAGTTATCAACAAGAGCACCAATCGGAATGTTGGTTTTAGTGTCCCCACTCGGCCCCGCAGCCGCTTCCTCTCTAGCAATCCTAGCTGCAGAGGCCTTAGCCTCCCTTCTAGTGACCGGCAATTGCTTTCGGATCAGGGGTCGACCATCAACATCCAAACTCGCCGTAGACTTAATGGTCGTCTTCTTTCGTTTCCGGTTATCATTATCAGGCACCACCTTTATACTCTCCGCCTTGGCCCTATCCAACGCCACTAGCAGCGCCTTCCACCCTCCCAAAGCCCGTGCCAACTGAATGTCCTCCGGGCATGCCGTAGACCAAACCACCAGTGGTTGCAGACCGCGACTGCCACGCCCAATCATACGGAAAGGCGCATCCCCATTTGCAGTCCCAGACCCACCTCTGCTCGGGCAATAATATCCTCCACTCCGACAATCCACTTAACCACCATGCATTCCCTGACCACTCGTCGAACTTCAGCCTTAGACTCGGCCACCATCAGGGCGAGGGCCACAAAAACCGACGATATATCCAGATTCGTTCTCGGGCGCCATCCTTTCTGGAGGAAATGTTCCCCAAGAATATCTCTGATAGCCTCCCAGAAATCATCACCCTCCCCAGCGAAGATGTGGCTCAGCCGATTCAAGGTGATGGGTGTGTCAAAAGTCGAGATTAGCCCCATAGTTGAGAGGGAGAAGTTAGCTTCCATCGCTAAACTCTGGTCTTCGGGCTTCGTCACAACAGAATTCAGTGTGTAAAATTACCGCCGAAGACTCTAGAAATAGATGATTTCCATCCACTTGCCAAAAGGCAATCAAAACTCTTTACTCCCATCGGTACGAACTCTGATTCACATACTATAAGGCAGATTTGGGGGAAGTGAAAGATTTCCCCAAGGCGGCACTCAATGCTTGGGAGTGTGTAGACCAGCCACGATGGTGGTAGTGTGACGTAGTCATGCCCACATTTTGGAAATCGGCCTCCTCTATGATTCCTCTATTCAAAGGTTCTCGGCTAGCAACTCCAAGGTGTAATCTTCAAAGATTTCAAATTTCTCCTCAAGCGACCCATCAGCTCCTAAGTTTGAAAGCTTATCTGCTAAGTTATTAGCCAGTCTCGGCACTTGTGTGGTTTGGAAATCTTCGAATTCTACCAGAATGCTTCTTATTCTTCTAATATGCCTGTTCAAATACCATGTATCCATCTGGCCCTTTTTAATGCCATTTACTACTAGCAGGGAGTCGCCCTCCAAATGCACTTTCCTGAATTGTAGTTTTCTTGCCATTAGGACAGCTTCAACTGCAGCTAGGCATTCTGCCTCATTATTTGTACCGTCTTTTACCCTTTTGGCCCCTAAGGCTAGAATTTCTCCTTTGTAATTCCGAGCTATGTAGCCTAACCCGGTTATTCCGGGATTGCCCCGCGCGGCACCATCAAAGTTAATCTTAATCCATCCAGGGGATGGTGGTTGCCACGTGTTTCTGCATTCTTTCTCCTCCTTAGAAAGAGGAATAACCCTCCCACACCCATTAACAGGCCTTAAAAAGTTGAACCTTGGTTGTAAGCTCTACAGGCAAGAAGCCCCACTATTTCACCAAGGGTCAAGGTAATAACTCTCCATTGATAATCACGGTAGAGAACAACCCCGTGGGGACTTGAACCTTGGTTGTAGGCACTATAGGCAAGAAGCCCCACCATTTCACCAAAGGGCCAAGCCCAAGCCCATAATAATAATAGATATTATTATTATATATATTAATGTATTTACATACAATCATAATTGAGAAAAATAATCTATTATCATATTATTAATAAAATTAACTATTGAAATGGATTTGATCGAATGACATTATATTATTCATTATATAAATATCTGAATTGATAATATTGTTATATTATTCTATATTATATATATGCATATTAATATATATATAATAATGATATTATTATATATATATATATCAATATACATATATAATGTATATTATAATTGATTTAATAATATTTAATACTATACCGATTAGCGATGAGTATCGGTCAATACAATGTATTATTTAAATAAACCGATTAACATCGACTGAATTAGTACCGATCCTTATTGGTTAAAGGATTACCAATGGTATCGGTCTTAAACATACATGTGGGTGGTATTAATACCGATCGATATCGGTTAGCTTATAAACACCGATGAGTATCGGTTTATATTGTGTTGAAACCGATCAATATCGATTAGTATAAATCCTTGATTAAAGTATCGTTTTCATAATACAATGACGAATTAAATTCGGTTAGACATGAATCGATGCTAGAGATATTAATGAAGAGACATGTGTCCACGTGTGGAGACATGTCCTTTCTTCAAACATGTCTTCAACTATATTTATGTAGACCGCTCATAAAGACAAGCATATACAACGAATAATGCGAGTCTTACTTATTCAATCTGCAAAATATTAATATTAATATAATTATATATATATACATATCTATTACTATATTAGTAATATATATATATAGTGATTAAATATATGTTATATATATATATTGAGATTATATATATATTGGATTAATATAAGAAAAATTTAAAAGATATAAATCTGATCCAAAAATTTAACAATAATAATAAGTGTTTTTATATTTATATTTACTTAGCATAAATCGAACCTTATATAATAGTAATAAATACACCCCTTATATTTATTATCATTATTTATTAAATCAATTTAGCCATAATTAAATATAAAATATAAACAACATAATTATTATTGTTTATTTAATTGTCCAATATGTTGATCTTTGCCGTAAAGGCCAAAATATCAACAGCTCTTTCATTTCTTCAATTGCAGACACCTTAGAATTGAATTCCATTGGCAAAGATCTTAGTATCTTTTCAATAACTAGTTATTCATCAATGTCTTCACCAAAACCTCTCATTGTACTTACAACCTCATCAACTCGAAGTAGGTATGAGGGTATGTCTTCGTCCTCTTTCATTTTAAGACTTTCAAATCTCCTTCAATGCATTTGGAGTTTTGCTTTATTCACTTCATCATCTCCTTCATAAATATTGTTTAGTTTGTCCTATATCACTTTTTCCAATTTGCAACGCATGACTTTTGTGAACTCGGAATCTGCTAGATTGCATAGAATAACATGTTTGGCTTTGGCATTATTCTCACTTTTCCTCTTTCTGACTTGATCTATTGGAGGAGTTGATGGAAGTGTGTACATCTACTACTGATTGTGAGACATCAAATCCACGAGCATTCAAATATGCTTCCATCTTAATGCTCCAAAATGCATAATTTGTCCCATCAAAGATTGGTGTCTTGTGTGTAGCATAATTGTCAGTCATTTGTACTCTTTAGGGTCTTCGTTTAAGCGGTGAGGCTTTGTTCAAAGGAACCTGACTCTGATACCAATTGAAGAGCACTCAATTATACTGAGACGGCAGAGGTGAATCAGTATAATAATAAACTTTTCAATTCAACACTTGAATAAATGTAATTTCAATGCTTTAAAATAATGCACATATAAACATAAGAAAACACAAATTTTACATGGAAACCCAAAGTGGGAGAAAACCACAGCAATAAATGCAAATAGTTATATGTTTGTTTTTTTACAATAATCATAGGCTCCAACCTACTAGAGACACCAACCTCTAACTTTTGTGAGCACCAACCTGCAAGAAGCACCAACTTCCTCTTCTCAATTTGCAGGCACCAACCTACTAGAAGCACCACACCCTAAAAATGAATCACAAACTTCACAACAAATGAGGCACCAACCTCAAAACAAAATTTTATTATAATTTACAAAAACTTGATCATAAATCTGAACTAAGATGATCATAGCCTTCTTTTAACTCTCGTTGTTACTTCTCTTATATTCCTCCTCAAGTCTGATGTACTATTCTTATTGACAGCCTTCTTCAAAACAGGTGTGTATATATACTTGTTGTCTTCAAATGTGATGACCCCATTTTTACCAGGTATTGGCAGGACTTGATCAGCTCATCATCACGACCCTCGTGAGTCGATGCCTGGTTTTGAGGGTCCCAGTTGGCAGACTTGCTATTTTTAATAAGTCTGGACTTACTATTTTTAGCAAGTCAATTGGTCAAGTTTATATTCCTGGCAGGGCGGTATGGATAGTGGTCATGTTTCAGACTAGTATTCAGTGTGCAGTTTCCTTGGTTGGGGACTTACTATTTATAGTAAGTCTATTTTTGGCAGTTGCTATTTTTGGCAGTGCAGTGGATGGCTATGTCAGTTTGACCTGATCAGCAGTGGATGCGGGATTTATCGCATAAGTTCATATTTATTAATTAATAGTTATTAATTAATATTTATAAAATATTAATTAATAATAAAGCCGCATTATTATAATAATACTTTATTATTATAATAAGTTAGAAGTTGTTATTTTAAAGAGTTGTGAATTGAAGCTCTTTTTGGGAAACTGTGGCCAAGGATGGATTATAAATATGAGCTCATTGCATTGGGATTGGCATCCGATTATTTGATAAACTTATTTTGTCTGGTGACTTTGTTTCTATGTTCTTGGTTCTGGTGCCCTTGCTGAAGTATAAGGGTTGATTGAGCATCTGGAAGACTGATTCTTCTGGAAGACTGATTCTTCTGGAACTATTCTGTAATTGGTTGCTAAAGTATAACCAATTTCTCTTCCTTCGTACTGTTTGTCTGTAAGTTGGAGGAAGAAGTTAATTCAATTCTGAAATTGTTATTTGCTATTGAAATGTGGCCTGTTGAAGAGGTCGATTTGATTGGAGTAGTTGAGGAGTTGCGATATAGAAGTCTAGCATTCACGCGGGTGATAAAAGGTGTGTAGACTTTCAGCGTTTCATGTTTGTAAGTTGCAGAATCGTTAAAAGTTGAGTTGCGTCCAAGGTTGGACATTGTGGATGGAAAGCTACAGTCGCGGCCAGCAAAGGAAGAAGGCTGGGGTTTGAACTGAGATCATAGCACCACGGGTGGGAAAGGAATTGTTTGGTGACTTGGTGTCAACTCTTCCCTCAGCTCCAGCCACCGTAGGCCATCAGCAAAGGGTTGTCTTAAACCGCGTGGAGAAAGAACACCCAATTTCCAGCATATGGATGTCGCGGCTCATACCTTGACAGTGCGGCCAGCTGTGTTGGGAGAGACTACAAGGTAGCATTGAATAATCTACATTCGTTATGGATCAATGATTATTCTATGGATTGTTATGTTGTTCGAATTGATTTAGCATTCTATAATTGTTCTTGAAAGCGTTTAGCTTTAACTGGTGGAATTGTTACTTGATATTTATATATCAGAAAATGTTTCAAAAAACAAGTTATTTATTTTCTTTCAAAAGAGAAGTTAGTTTGTATTATCTTGCGAAGTGAGAAGCTACAACTGCTATTGGAGAAAGTGCATGCAAATTTGAAATTTAGCAAAAGACCAGACGCTTTCACATAAATATGCTGGAAATAATTATGTTCGAGGATTGAAAATTACATTTTGAAGTTGATTATATAAATAAAGAGATACGTTCTGGCAAAGTTTATTACTTGTGGTTGCAAAACCAATTAATCCTTAGCAGAGCCAATCAGGCTCATTACATCAAAGCACAAACACCCTCTACGTATGTCTCCTTCAATAGATATTAATGTCATTTCTCACAACACTTAGTTCTAACTCACAAAATTTTACAACTCCTAATGACAATGTGGCTCTTCTAATGAGCCGCTCCCTTCAAAATCATATTAGCGCTGTAATAGACGACTTTAGAATATTAGCGCTGAGTTTTTATATTCGTTGCTTGTTATAAACAGTTCACATTTATCTCTGTAATAGCCATCCTTTTTAAGCTTGTTAATATTAACAAACCATCGCGTTCATAATTTTGACCTTAATTTACTAATGACTTAGATTTGCACCGCTCCTTTCTCGAGCTTGCTAATTTAATATAGGATCATGTCTTTTCTTTTATTAATAGTTGCAATCAGTTCTCTTTACTAACTAATTCTCTGAACCTGATGTTGATTACTGTCATTTGGAGATCACTGATTTTGGTTTCTCATACTAATCGCTGCTCTTTATTAATGACTTCTAATGACTTCTAAACCATTTACGATTGGTTTCTCATACTAATCGCTGCTCTTATAATTATTGTTCTTAACTTCAATTGCTTTTCTTAAAATTATTGTTCTTAACTTCAATTGCTGCATTCTATTAATATGCTGCTCATTTAATAGATAAAGTAATTGCTCTATATTAACTAATAATGCCTTTGCAGAGCATGATTGCTGCTCCTTAATGATAATTAAGTCTGCTACTTATCATCAACAATTCCCCCCTCAACCATTATCTCTGCTCTATGTAACATATTCATTACTTCCTTAATAATAATTTGAATCGCTGCTTTTTGCATATATTTCCTTAAGCGAATCACACCATCCATGTTTTGGAGTCAATCTTCTTCAGGGTTGTTGTCTTTCATTTCATGATGATTGTTGTGCTTTTATTTGTTGTGTATCACTTTCTTGATAACTGCTTCCATTTGCTGACTTTATTAGTTGTTCGCTTCTCACTGTACGAAACACTTCTTTTTTGCATAAAATTACTGCTATAAAACTGATCTGGATGAAGATTGCTTGTCACATCATGGTGCTGACAGATATTTCAAGACACCAAATATTAATGCCCTTAGACATTATTTCTTGTTTCATAAATATGTGTATCATACATGGAATAATACATAGTATAACAATAATCTGCTTCATCAATGACATAGTACTACAATAATCTCTACTTAACTCTGTTGACATCAATGACAATACTTTCAACAGTTCCCTCCCCACTGTCCCAAAATTTTAGGAAGAAAATGATATTCCTAAAAAACATCCCAACATACCCTATTTTGAAACTCCATGGAACACTACTAAAAAAAGAAAAATTGTAAAGCTAAGGAAAACAGGATGTGCAAAACTTAAAACCTTAGCCTATAAAAGACTATAGAAGGCGTGCCTTAAGCCAAACTTGATAAGTTGGTGATTAAATTTTAGCAATAAAGCTATTGTTTAGGATGAGAACAAGCAAAACTAGTGAATATGAAGTAATAGCAGTATCGTCTATGATGTGTTTCTATACAAAACGCTAACATTGGACACAAACACATCGCAATAAACAATTGAAAAACTCACCTTTGATGGAACGAAGAACCATAGTATTACAAGACATAGCTCTTGCAAACCCAAAGTCACAAAGCTGCCAAAAATCATAAAATATGATTTAGTGAAGCATATACCAGAATTCACTTTGTAGATATGTCATCATAGAACCTATATAAGCTTTCAATTTAATAGTCTAGATTCAACAAAAACACTCTTACACAGAAACGAGAAACTTTAGATAAACAAAAAAGAACATCAAAGACCCTATGAGTATTAGAATATTGTAATGTTTCTTTAATGGTCATCTTAGTTAGTCTTTAGTTTATTAAGTAGTTTCTATTTTTATCCTTAGTTCCCAATTGTTTCTTTTACAAACGTTATCTTTGTAAATTTGTCCTCTGTTTAATACAATACAGCATCGATTTACCATAACATCGTATCAGAGCTGATGGGATGTTTCAAAATTTGAACAATTTTATAAAATAAAATTCATAGCCTCTTCTGATCTGGATTTTTTCCAGAAATTTGTTTTATATTTTTTTATAAAATGAACTTGGTGGAGTTTGTTTTTTCTTGAGATTCAAAGTTCTTTCATGGTGAATTTTGCGGGGTCCAACTAGGGTTTTTTGGTGTGTTTTTAGAACCCACGTTGTTTGCCTATTGTTTGGCGGCTTCCATTCGCGCAACCCACGCTATCTGTGTTTGTGGTCGGCTCTTGTTCTTCCGCCCAGCCCACACAGCCTTTGTGATTGACAGGTTTTTTATGAGTTTTGTCTCTGCACATTACGACATTGTCAAGCAGTCAAAACTATGTCTTCTCCGCGAACATTTTTGAGTCGTGTTTTTTGTGTCGTGTTTTCACTTGCAACGAGAGTTGGTTGTCTCTCTCTATACCCATGACCGTCTTGTCTATTGCGACCAGCATTTTGAGTTGCGACCCACACATGACGGCTCTCTGTGTGCTTGTCATCCCTGCGGCTAGGGTTTCGAGTTCTTGCTGCAAATGTTTTTCACCATTTTCAACAAAACCATACTTGGTTTTCTCCTCCATTTTGGCTACCCGAGATTTTAGGGTTTTTGCAATTTGTCATAGCTCTTTGAGTTTTGTGATTTTGTGGGATGGAGACAGTGATAATCCTTCCTCAAAAAGGATTTATTTAGCATTTTGGGTTTTCTCCTTAAAAACGAGTCCATGGGTTCTAATATTTTTTTCCTCCAAAATTATTTGATGGGTTTGTAATTTTCTCCCTTGAAAAAAAATTTGGGTTTCAATCATTTTTCCCTTTAAAAAATTCTCAATTTTTTTCCCATTAAAAAAATTTCTTGCAACGTTTTGTAATTTTTTGTCCTTAAAAAAATTGTCTGGTTTTGATCAATTTTTCACCTCAAAAATCATGTCTGCTTTCTTAAATTTTTCTCCTTAAAAATCATTTATGGGCTCTATAATTCGCGAAATTGTTTGTTCACATGGGATTTTGTTTGTTCGGTTTTTACCATTTTTTCCCAAAAAACAATGCTTTGTAAACTTTAGGTTTCAGGTTTTGTTAGTTTTTTCCACAAAAATTGTGGCTTCTTGCGGTCTGTTTTGAGTCCAAGTGTTCATCTGAAAAAGTTCTTAGTGAATCATCTTGCAGTCTGTTTTGGGACATAGTGCTCATCTACAAAAGGGTTCAGCAATTTTCCTCAAAATAGTGGTTTCAGTTTCATCTCAGTGTCTTTGGCTACAGGGAGTAATACCTTTGTTAATCAACATCAAGTTGGATGGCTTCTTGGTCATTAACATTTTGCAGATCTAGGGAGGGTCTTAGCAGTAGCAGAATGTTTGAATGAGAAGGGGGGCAGCCTTCTTTGTATTTGTGACCAAAAGACATTGTGTCTTCTGCATGGTAGTTAGACCGATGACCATTAAGGGATATTAGAATATTGTAATGTTTCTTTAACGGTCATCTTAGATAGTCTTCAATTTATTAAGTAGTTTCTATTTCCGTCTTCAGTTCACAATTGTTTCTTTTAGAAACATCATCTTTATAAATCTATATAAGGAGCTTTCATCTCCTATGTTTAATAAAATACAACATCGATTTACCATAACAATGAGAAGATACAATTAAAATTAATAACTAGAAAAAACATAATAAAGCTCATCGATAGATCAACGTGAGATTGAGTATCAATGTAATCCAGATCACCCAATGTAATCATAAGGATATAGATGTGAATCAGATGCAAATTTAGGACTCCCTGTATAAAATCAACAAATTATTCCAATGTGCACATAAATTCCTGAGGGAGACCCACTAAAAGGAAAACAATAATTAATTAAACCTAGCCACCAAAAGCCTAGTCATTAACTAACTATAAAGACATTTAACCTATTGATTTTAATTTTAATTTCAAATTTCATATTAAAAATAATACTTAATTGCCCTTTTTAGACTTAGTATACACCATACTTTTATGGATTATGTCTCCACAAATGAATTAAGCTTAGACCTATCGATGTGAGTTTTATTCCACTACAACAAGCAAAATCAAATACCTCGATGTTTCAAAGTGAAACACTTAGACACTCAATCCTCTCTTGAATAAGGTCACTTCTCATGCTAAGCTTGCAAAGTAAGTTCTTGAAATGACTTCAAGGTTCCCTTCAATCATGGACACTCGCTCAGTAAAATAATGTGATTTGTTGGTAATCACTTAGGGGACTTACGTTGTTCATTCAATGGATATCAACTGCTTGCACCTCTAAGGTTTAGCTTCACAATGTGCAATGAAAATATAGTTTTGATTTTGCCAACTCCCACTTCAACTTAAACTTAACTTCCACTACTACTTCTAACTATGAATGGAAGGAAGCATGGATGACTTGGACTCTAATAGATGTGATTTTGTTAGCGACTTCTACCCACCTAGTGCAAGCTTCTAAGGTACACTCAAATTACTTTCATATCAATATCTCCTCTTCAATCCCATCAATGGACGTAAACTAAGGATTGAATATCAATTGAAGTTAAGTGTGATCACTAGCTTACCACACAAGGCACACTTACCATCAGCAAGAGGCCAGTGGCCTAGTTTTGTTCGAGTCAAACAAGTAAACATCCACAATTTCTTTCATCCAACTAAGATACTTCTATTCAACATGAAATGAAATCCTGATCTAAGTGAGAAATGCAAAGAACCATGCAATACTACAAAATGATCATGTATATCCACCATGCAAAGCACAACAATGAATAGAGAACAATTTTGGTAGTATCTTGGCAACAATTCTCCAACTTAGCTTCAATTACAATGAATGGCCCAAATTGATTTGAAATTAAGGGCCAAGATTAAACCACATAAGCCTTAATTAGGGTTCCAATATCCATAGCTACAAATATTAAATGCCCACCCAATTACAATTAGGCACCACCACGTGGGCCAATAGAAAAATTACATTGCCTTCAAAGTACTAATAAGAAAATTCAAATGCATAACAACCAGATAAGGTGCAATAACAAGTGGACAAATGAGAAGAGAGAGCCTGTAGAAGAAGCCACCACCTAGCTGACCAATGAGAAAATTCAAATGCTTCCAAGAGCCAATCAAAAAAAGGCCATTATGGCCTATGCCACTTGGTGCCAAATGGGCCAATTAGAATTAGGCATTTATTAATTGATCAATGAACAAATTTAAGACCATGTGGGCCTATGCCACATCATCACCATGGGAATTGTGTCCCTCATCCTCATTCTCTTTTTCACATTCGATGAACCTGGACACAATTTTATTAATCATCTTCCTGCGAACACTTGGTATGTTTATATTGGTTGAGGATATGGTTGCCACCTCAGCATGCTCACCCTTTAAACTTGATAAATACCCCCTTTGTGATGCTGAGAAATTATTGTTAATCCTTCAATTGTGAGGGCTCATGCTCTCAATTGCTTCATCTCCTTGAGTTATCCTCCTTGGATGAGTTTCTTGCCTTGATATCTTGTCTTCTTGTGATAATTGGGTTTTCCATGTTGAACTTGGATTTCCAAGGGAAATTCAAGATAGCATTCCTTCTTTGTCTTCTTTTCGAACTTGCTTTGTCTTTCTTCCATATCTTGATAACGTGAAGTGCTTGTTGGTGTATGAAACCCTCACGTTGTAGCTTGCTTGAAATCTCTGCCAGCCTCTCCATTCTTAGCTTATAGGCTTTTGTCTTTGGATTTTCGATCCTTAGCTCCAGCCATGTTTGTCCTATCATACATTATCACATATTAGATTTTCATATTTTAAATTCATGACATGGTTAGTAGCAATGACCCTTACAAACCATTACTTAGGGAATTTTCACATTGTAAGATATGAACTAGGTCGTTTTTAGATTTTTAAAATTCGACTATCTTCAGCCTCTAGCGGCAACATTTTTGTAGCAGGTTGAAATTCCAGCATTTTTTGAAGGCTTCAATTAGTTAGTTCTATTTATTTGTGTCATAAAGCTTCATTCCTTTGATTTTTTTAGTATGGAGAAACATGTTTCTTGATATTTGAACCTGAAAAAATCTGATTGAAATCAGAGGTTAAATTTGCAAAAAAATTGCTACCTCTGATCTTTAATAAGAAAAATCTCACTAAACTATACATTGATACAATTGAAGGCATCATGAAAACATCACAAAGACTGATTTACCATGCCGCTGATGGAAAATTCTGAGTTTACACCCACATGTCTACGAAGAGTAAGTCCTTTCATGCATAGTTTTTCTCCACAAGGATCTGACCTCTCGCCCTTAAGCAATCAAGGCCTGATTTTGACATGTTTTGCATCTCTAAATCCTGATTTTGTGCCCAGATTTGTAATTCCCAGCCTTCTTATGCTCTGATTTTCTTGAAAATTACAGTGTTTATAGCCAATATTTGATGGGCAGGGGCTGCTAAGGACTGATTTGATGATTCCTCAATGCCTCCTTTAAAGTTCAATCTGTTGTTATGCAAAAATTCAAGTCACCAGCCCAGGTCTGCAAGTAATTTGATTCTCAGGGAGATCTGATTTCTTCAGCAAGACTACATGTAACACCTCCAACTGGCTCCAACCCTGTAGAGATCTCAGCTTAGACTCAAAATCTTGCACTCAGTCTCCAGGTTTGAGTTGCCAAGATGTAACCTCTGCTCTTATAAACTTGATCTGCCCTGCAAAAGTTTGACCAAAACTCTTTCAAGTGAAAGAATGGCCTGTTTATATAATCATTATCATCAGACATTTAATAGCTTCTTCCATTTGGATTGGATTTACAGCTCCTTATTAAATTAGGGCCTCTTAGTCGCTTCAAAATTCAAATTTAGACCCCATAATGGATCGAACTTCTCTATGTGGGCACCTCATTATTAAATTTTAGACCTCTTGTGGTTAACCTCAAGGCAAGTTGCTGCCTTGTCTGATATTTTGCATTTAAATTTGTAAGACTTTGCCTTAAATATTCATCCCTGTGTCTGATCTGGGCCTTTTGTGGCTAATTGAGGCCTTGATTTATTGAATATATGGCTGCACGTTTCATTAAAGATCAGATTTAGGGCCTCAATTCACCCTAGCGCCCAGATTTAGGGCCATATTGCTGATTAGGATCTACCTTATATGGCCAAGGCTAGGCATTAAACATTTTGAGGCCTATATCTTCGAGCTTTGAACCCATTTGCTAGGTATGTGTTCTGATTTAAATTGAAATAGGGCCTGGTCTATATCAGATCAGGCCCACACGCTTCATTTAGAGGGTGTATCTGTATTGATTTTGAATCCTAACCTCGAGTTTTGCATCCACACGCTAGGAAATTGGGACCCAAAAATGGGCCACACGTTATGAAAAAGGACTCATGCTTAGGCCTTAAGACCACACACCACATAGAGGGCCCCTCTCTTATCTAATTTGGATCTGATCTGATGTCTTAAGGGCCTGACTTAAACCTGTTTGGACCCTTCTTTATTTAAATTTAGGCCCAGGCGGCAATTTTACATCTCACACGCCTTGGATATAGGTCTGGCCCATAGTTTTTAGTTCACACGTTGGGAGATAGGGCCTGATTCATTGAATTTTGGTCCATGTGCTTCACATTGGGGCAGGTCTTACTCAGATTCGAGTCTGATTTAAGTGAGTTTAGGGCCTGATCTGATGTCTTAAGCCCACGCATTTCAAGATAGGACTGCCCCCATTTGCTATTAAGGGCCACACGCCATGATGTTAGGACCTAGCTTGGGGTTTTGAAGCCACACGTTGGGTATTGGGCTGAGCCGTGAGCCCATTAAATTCGAATTTAGGCCTGATCTATACAGATCAGGCCCGCATGTCACACATTGGGCTTGTTTTATTGAGTTTTGTGCCCAGCTTTGCCTTTATTTTAGCTCCATCACCCACACACTAGGCCTGATTTGTCCAATCAGAGGCATGTTAAAAATGAGGTAGCTGTGATAGAGCTCCTCATACCTGTGATGATCTGCTGTGCGGTTCTCAGAAACACTTTTGTAATGTTGATCTATACTTATCATAATCTGGTCTGCTCTGTCATATGGATACTCTACTATGTTCCTGTTTCCCTGACTTGTTCAGGAGCTACTATATCTGCATATTGATTATACCGCTTCCATCTAAGAATCTAAAGGTTTCATCTATCGTGTTTGAACTACTGCTACAGAGACTCCTGTGTGTGATATGGTTCCAAGTTAGCGAGCTCATTTCTGATGGCATCGTGTAGCTCGTGTGATTGATATCGATCCTTTTCTGATACTCACCTCGTTATTGTGAGTTGTCTTGGCATCGTGATGTGTTTTCAGTTACGTCTGTTGGTTTCTTTCCGGCTGTCTATGATTCTTGTATTTATTCTACCTATCCTATTCATCTTTGTCACTGCTGTAACATGTGATGACATGGCACCATCACCCTATGACTTGTATCAACGTGTATTGCTTCATCGGCTCATTGCTTCAAGTCGACCATTCATGTTTGGATGCTATCGTGTGTTCATATCTGACGTCTCTTGCATTCCGCGGGAGTTCCTTTTGTGTTTGGTAACACTTCAATAAAGGAGGTGAGGTTTCAGTCACGTAGATTGTCTCTTGAGCTATCATAGATGAAGATGTCTTACGGAGAGTCTATAATTTATATGGTATGCTGAGAATTTTGTGAGCTCTGTAGGTGAGCAGCGGATGGTATTCTGAGATTGAGGCATTAATATATCATTTGTAATAAGTGAGATCTTAATATGGTGTTTATCAGAAGGTCTGATCGTGAGTGATCAATTATTTGTTTGTAAATCATTTCCAGTATTAATAGTATCTGTGAGATACTCTTGGCTGTTGTTGTATACAGTCAAAGTGTTCAATTTGTAAAGGAAGTATATCAGGCTTATTGACTGACTGTTTTGAAGTCATCAATCATAAGCAAGAAATCTGTGTAATTATTTTGAAATCTAAATAAAAGGATCATCATTTTGTGGGCTGGGATTTTCACCCTCAAGTGGAGGGTTTTCCCAGGATGAGTCTCCTGTTTTCTCTGTTATTTTGTATTTTGCATTTCAGTTTATTGCTTTATATTCATAATCTGGTTCAAAAATTAACAAGCCATACATTTCAACTCAAGGGGCCAATCATCCATTGTAGGGGCCTTTTCAACTCGTCTTAGGTCAGCCTTATCAATTCCTAAACCCACACACTAGACTTTGGGGCCCAATTTTTTATGTTCTAAGCATGTTTTCTCCTTCAATTATAGCTAACTAGGGCCTGATTTAAATTTCTCAGTTTACACATTGCAATTTTAGGGCCTCCAGCTCGAACATTGAGCCTAGATCTGTGATTTTTTTGGGCCCACGTCTCATATTAAGCGTGGCAACTTAGATTTGAGCCTTCTTAGGCTTAGGTGTTGGCCCTTAGGGGCCCAATTGGAGCCTCATTTCATCGAATTATAGCCTATTCCACATGAACCAGGCCCACACATTTTACATAGGGTTGATTATTGCCATTAAATTTTGCTCATGGGCCCAAGGCCACAAACATCAGCGATGAGGGCTTATTTCTTAGAGTTTTGGGCCCTTGGTTTGAATTTTAGGCTCTTCTTATGAGGATCGTACCCATGTCTTATCTCTTTCTTCCTCTATTCAATCATGAGATTAGAAGGTGCTTCCTCCACCCTTATTTGAGATGAGGTGAGACTTCGTCTACCCCTATTTGAGATGAGGAGAGGCTTTGTCTACCCCATCCTTGAGACGAAGAGGTGCTTCATCTCACTCCATACTTGGGCAAATTTACTCTCTCTAGCTCAAAATTTCTCTTTTATTTCTGACTTCCTGACTTAGCCAAATTTTGCAAATTCTCAGGCTCTGCCCAAAGGAGATCCTTTGCAATCTAAGATTGCTACCAAACTTGCTCTACCACTTAAACTAACCAGCGAAAAGAGAGGGTCCTCATTTGCAATGGGGCGATGGTGTGAAAACCACACAACAAGACCCTCATCCACAATCAAATTGTGAGGATATTTATCAATATCTACTACTTTCCTCAACCATTTCTTTAAGTAGCAATCCTCGTTAGCAACTATCTTAGCTTTTGCAACGCAAATGTGGTGTTTAGGCTTCTTAGAGTGCCCTACTAGCACAAAATTATTAATTGATTGCACAAAATGATGTATTGCATTTTCTTCTCATGTTATGACTGTTATGCTATTGTATTCTAGCTTTAATTGATCCGATTATTCCACTTTTGTAAGGTGACTCGCAAAAGTGATACCTAACAAAATAAACCCCACTATTTAATTTATGTTCCAAATAACAATTCAAGGTTGTCAGAGATAGTATCATCTTTCCAAGTGGAGTAAGCAATGTCTACGTATTCTAAAACCTCAAGATTCTTGCAATGTTAAAAAAACCTTCCATATGAGGAAGGAATGATAGAAGTTATTTCTCCACGTCTTTGATTCTTTAACAATGTAGAAGACTATCACTTTATGCCAAGCCCTTGTTATATATGTACTAACAATTTAACCATTTTTCTTGAATACTCAATCCAAGAAACTTTTCTCATACTCCAAAACCTCCTCGTTTAAAATTTTGACCGTACCAGTTAATGTATTTAATCTCCCCTTAGTTTTGAGACAAATGATGTTGTAATGAAGCAACGCTAGGTGTTTCCCTCAAGTAGGAGGCTTTTCCCAAGGTATCTCTGGTGTCCTTGTGTTTCTTGCTTTGCCTGTTATTTATTTATGCTATTCTGGTTTGAAAACTTAACAAATTGTATGTGTCAAATATGATTGTTGATACTGACAGATATTTTATTGATAGTGATACTGTCGTTCACCACTAATTATATGAAACACTTAGACATTGAAAATAAACATATATGAAAATGGAATCGGATAATGAAATGTTGGATAAATGTCATGTCCCCTTCTTGAAATAGGTTTAAATAATAAACATAATAATTAATTAAAAAAATAATAAAATAAATTAAAAATAATTAAAATTTAGTTAAGTAAAACAAATGGTCAAAAGGCATGAATGGAAAAGTTGTGTCTCCCTCAAATGAGAGGTATAAAAGGGAGAGAAGAGAACTTCATTTGAGAAAAAAGGGATGGAGGAAGAAAGAGTGGAGCATAAGAATTAAGGAACTATTAAGGGAAAGAAAAGAGAAGAAAATAAGAAAGTGACTTTCAAAAGGTGAAGGGTTGTGACTCTTCGAAAGAGTTGTGATTATGAAGGGCTGTGACTTTTTGAAAGGATTGTAATTATGAAGCTTGTGACTCTTTGAAAAGGTTGTGATTATAAAGGGTTTTGACTCTTCAAAAAGGTTGTAAGTATGAAGGGTTGACTTTTCGAAAGGCTTGTAGTTATGAAGGGTTGTGACTCTTCGGAAAAGGTTGTGATTAACTCTTTGAACATGTTGAAATTATGAAGGGTTGTGACTCTTTGAAAGAGGGACAACTATGAAGGGTCGTGACTCTTGCCAAAAGGCAGACATGGTGAAGAGGGGTGACCTCTCTCTCAATGGGAAGATATAAAGGACAAGACGGATCAAATGGAATGGGGCAAAAAAGGAGTAAAGAAGATCTAAGGAGTAAGGGGGAAAATAAGATAAGCAGATCTAGAAGAAGATATGCAGATCTTAAATGGGATATGTGCAGATTTGAAAAGTAGTAAATACAGATTTGAGAAGTGAAAAATAGGAAGTGAAAGGCGCAGCAGTTGCTGTCAAACAGATGTATCTTTTCATAACCAAAGGGTGTGACCCTTTCATAAGGGCATTAACAAATGAAAGGATGTGACTCCCTACACTCACAGGAAAAGAGAAGACATTGATTGAAGAAGGGCATGAAATCAAAAAGCGAGATCAACCGGGAAAATAATATATTTTTCTCAAAGGCAACAATGAAAAGTGGTGACTCAAATCTTATGAAAGGCAGTGACCCTTTTACTTGTAAAGGATAAAGGGGAGATCATTCCAAGTAAACACAAATACATCATCACTCATCAATGGATCACGAAATCAAGCAATCTATGAATCAGCAAAGGTTGAATCAAACAATCTATCAATTAGCAAAGATCAATTCAACAAAGTGAATAAGCAAGCAATCAAATCATCATCAATCAATACACATCGTGGAATCAGAAATCAATCATCAAATGTCTATACAATCAATGAATTCATCATTCAGACATCAATCATTCAAGTGTAACCCTATCGTACCCACATTCATTCATTCAATCATCGGCAGAAATAAGTGTTAAAGAAGCAGAATAATTTCAGCCATATCGAGTTCTGGGAATGAGTGATACATATTTTTTATCATAAATATTTTATGAATATTCTTGTTTGATTTCAGAATATAATAAATTATTACTTCAGACTTATATGCATTTATATATTAATATTTTAATATGCATTTTACCATTATCTGATTTGTCCATTTATAGCTATATTGATAGTATGATGACTTAATGTAAAAGATGTTATTGTTCCTGACTGCTGAAACCAATAATGGTAAGGAAAGTTGGGTAATTAGCATTGGGAGAACGGCGATGAGGTCACCTTCTAAGTACCTCACCTCATGGTTGCGACCGAAGTGTCTCCGTGTGGCCAAAGGGAGACCAGTGGACTGTTTTTGGGCTTAGGAAGGGTAGACATTCGGAGCGCCCTACTATGAATGACCCCCACAAACCTTACCAAGGTAAATGGGTGTTCAATTATTTGAAGTCAAGCGAGGAGTCGTGAGATGGAGAGCGGCGATAGGACCTCACACTAGGTAGCCCACCTCATATGTATGGCACAGGCCACATGAGGGCAAGGGAGATGGCATATCCTCTCTTGGGCCTAGGGTACGAGGTTTCTGGGGCACCTCATCAAATCACCCTAACTTAAACACTTCTATGGTTGGATCACCTTAATATTAATTTTAGCAAACTAATGATTTGATCATATTTGTTGTTGAAGAAGTTTAGCTATGAATTATGATTATGATTATGAATAATAAGCCCTATGTAGGAACTCCAACCAGTTCTAACTCTATTTCATTGTCTCTGAGAGATGGTTTTTGCAAATTTTATAGTTTTTTGAATTTTGTCAAAGTTTATGCCTTTTTTGGATTTTCAAAATATGGATAAACACAATGCATGAGAAATTAAATAACTTAAGCAATTAAGCACAACATTCCATGTAATTTCATTTCAAGGTAAAATCTATGAACAATATCACTAAACCTTGTGGGATAGATTATTACAAATTGAAATAAACCTGAAATATAATTGTGGCTGGTATAGAAACTCACTAGCTGAGACGTGGCAATTAATATGAACAAGAAACTTGGTGTCCAAGCAAAATCTGCAATGGGAGGTGCCCAAACTACCACATCAAGCCTCCTCTCAACCCCATTTAACTCTTTCCTGACCCACGTGACTTCGAGGAAACGTACGGCTTCCTTAATGAAAACCCACGCTGATCCTTGTGGCTGGAAACTTGCAAAGAAATTGGTTGTTAAAACCTGTAGCAAATTCTGAAGATAATTATGGATTCAAACACCAATTCTTACACCCTTGAACTCAATCATGGCCTCTATGTGAAGCCATAGCGGTTGCACAATTCATTGGACATTGAACCAACTCAGAGTGCTGGAAATCCTTGAGGAATTTTCAATTCCACAAGCTAGGAGATGTGAAACCCTTCTCCCAATTCCTCTTCAGCAAAACCATCAAAAACCAAGCATCAATAGAATCGTTCGAATTTCTCATTGAAGGCAATTATAAATCCTTACAATTCGACCTAGAGCTTCTCCTTCACACTTCGCATGATTTCAAATTGTACTTGCTTTTGATGCACATTTGAAATATAATAATTTATTATATTTCCCTCCATTCGGTGCACAACAAAATAACATAAAGTGTATTTTAATAATCACTTATATCTCCCTTTAAATTGGCACTTTACATTATTCCTCATGCACTTTATGATTTGACTTTATGACCATTAGATAACCCCGTTTAATAATAAAGTCAAATAACATTTAATGATGTGCACTTTTAATTAATTATTAATAAAGTATTACTTTTTAATAATTAAAATGTCATAACTCCAAAGATACCCATTATTTCTTGATTATGTCAAAACCAAGAGGTAACCCAATGCATTCCATCTCTATCAAGCCTTGACCTGCTATAATTAGTAAATCCCTGAACACCTTATCAACAAAGATGCCAAGGGTCATCACTGCAATTGAGGCTGATCCAAGTGCCCTACCAAATGTAGAAATACTAGATAAATAACTTACTATAAATAGTAAGAGTACCAAATTGACCCAAAAAAAGAGCAAACCTAAACATCCCTGACCTCTGGAGTGGGAAAATAGCCTCTGGCACTACCAACAAAGATGTAACCCAATACATTCACTGCTAACCAGAGTGCCTTTCTAAAAACAGAAAGGGTCAATCTCTATCAACCCTTAACATGCAATTATTAGTAAATCCCTGAACACCTTATCAACAAAGATGCCAAGGGTCATCACTACAATTTAGGCCGATCCACGTGCCCTGCCAAATGTAGAAATGTTGGATAAATGACTTACTATAAATAGTAAAAGTACCAAACTGACCTAAAAGAAGAGTAAACCTAAACTTCCCTGACCTCTGGAGTGGGAAAATAGCCTCTGGCACTACCAAAAAAGATATTATTTCCATCTAATTAGCCTACAAAGGTCAAATAATAGACTAATGCACAAGCTCTGATGCTCACAAAAAATGGGGAAATTACACCCTAACTATGTTGCAAGGATTCAATCAGAGTGAAAGGTATCTCTTAAACCCTAATTGTTTGATAGAAATTGTGATTTAGGGCAAAATTTTGATAGTCGTACTTTCGAGACATTGCAATAAATTTGACAGTGCCAGATTGAAGGGCGTTTTCAGATCATTTGCAAATCTAAAATGGGCAATTTACAAAGGTTTGTAGTTGTTTTTGCATACATTATTGTTGATTATGTTGGCTACCCTAAATAAAAATCAGAACTACGGTTTTTGTGTTGGTGTTTCCATGTTTCTAGAAGCCCCTAAGATGCTTAAGGGAATCTTGGGTGTCCCAAGGACGTCCTAGCCATCTTCGTCGTGTCTACAAACGTCCCAGTGGTGGTGGTGGGATAACAAGGGGATGCCTTTGTTGGAATTACTGGAATGATGTACTGAGAGGGGAGGGGTGAATCAGTACCTCTAAAACTTTTTATGTGATTGGCCCATTGACCTTTGTGTCATCAGATTTGTATATTCACCTATCTATCTGTTCATCTTTCTTTATGTATGTGAAATCATAATATAAGTTCTTTACATGTGTAAACATTCAAGAAATATACATGAAAGTAAATAACACATAACATAAGATATGATATCGCAGAAAACTCCTGTTAGGAAGTAAAAACTGCGGTGGGGATGTCTACCCACAAAAATTCACTATCTGCAGATAAGAAGGGAGCCTGTTAAGGCTTACAATTTGATCACTTATGATGATCTACCCTATTAGGAGTATTAGAGTGGAGACCTGTTAGGATCTACTTCGTTTGAAGCTTTAGCAACACCGTTAGGTGTGCACTCTGTTAAGAGATTTATCAAGAACTGTTAAGTCCACCTTCTACAAAAGGATTTCTGATGTGATGCACTTGTTAGAATGCAACTACAATATAAATGTTGATCTGATAGTCTATGCAATCTCTAATTGCTGATAACATATCCTGTAAAGCTTACAATGTATAAGTAATCACCTTGAGTGATTGAATAATACCTTGTCTCTGCTCGTCGGTAGCCTTGTCTATGTTCTTGAGAACTAATATGATTTGTTTCTGAACTTTGCATGAATTCACTTCTTCTGCTTAGATGCTCTCCGTGGCTACAATCATTTATCAACTCATTACCTATTACAAATGATTGAACATCTATATATACTAGTTTCTTGGTCCATTCTTGATTCACGCTTTTTAGATTAACTCTAGATCCAAGGTTTACAACTTGACCTTCATCTTTAGTTAGTTATGTTTTAGATTCGTTAGGATGCTTTAAAACATTTACAATATGCTTGCTTGACCCTCAAGTTATGTTTTAAAACAAATTAAAATCCTATAAATAGAGATACAATGTTTTATCTGACGTGGAAAGTCAGATCCACTTTTTGCAGGTTCTGTAACTGACTGTCGGTTCTGATGGTCGGGCTGCTCTGTCAGTCTGTTGGTTTTCTTTCATTCTTTGCTCTGTCAGTCTTCTGCTCCGTCGGTGTCCCTATTTTGAACTGTTCGTTGGGTTTCTTGCCTTTTCTGCTCTGTCGGCGATGTTCACAAAACTGTACCGTCAGTGATGTCCTTTAGGCTTTGTCGTCGGTTCAACACTTGTCAGTGTTCGTCGGGCAATTCTGTACTTAGCATTTTCTTGTCAAGCATTGGTATCTTGTCGGTTATGTTGTATGTTGTCCGTCGGTTATGCCTATACCGATGAGCTTAATCATGTTTTTCACTTAAGTATACTGAAGGCAAAACTTAATGTCATCAGCCCTGCCCCCATCTCCAAGTCTCAAAGATGTCCCCATCTCAAAAACGTGAGGCTCCAAGAAGGAACATGTCCCCTGTTTCCCTAAATATCAACAACTTGTGCTTTCATTTTGTATGTGTAAGTTAATTTATAATGGCCAATAGAGAAGGTATTTCATCTAGTTCAACTTCAGGCTCTACCTCATTGGTGTCACCACAATCATTTGTAGGCACACATCATGCAAGAGGTAGAGACCAAGGACCATAACATGGCTCAGCTTTTTGCATTAGATGTGAAAAAGTATTTCATGGAGGCATAAACCACCTCAAAAACCATCTTGCAGGCATCACTCTTCTTGATGTCAGAGGTTGTCCTAGGACCACTGAAGAAATAAAAAGAGAAATGAACGCCATACTTGAAGCCAAAGAAGAGAGAAAATTGCAAAGGGAGAGGGCAAAAGAAGCAACAACAGAATTGCAACAAGTTAGGGTCAAGGTTATATCTTGACCAAGTAAACTATCTCTTTAAACAATACAATCCTGGATTTAATTTCAAACAATTTCATTATTAGAAATATGCATTTTACATTCGATTATATGTATATACATATATAAGAGATAATTATTGACTAACAATGCATAAGCTAAATATATACAAGAGCAATTGTTAATATTTTTAAAAGCTCGGTAAAACATACCTTAAATGAGTACAAGTGTGTTACGCTCAAGTCTGATTTGAATGCTATGTGTTGGCAATAGGCGTTCAGTGTTGTCATTGATGTCAACTTGTCGATTGCATGGATGTCAAATTGATGAAGTGATGTGCTGGCGGGTGAGTGGAAGTTGATAGAGGTTCATGACAAAGTGTTCAGATGTTGTTCTGATGTCTAGTGGTGGATATCATGTTAGTATGTGGTGATTCTGGAAGGTGACAGTATGGGAAGGTGAAATATGCAAGAAAGTGTATTTGAAGTCCTTAAGGGAGAATGCTTTGCATTCCTCCGCATATGAAATTGATGGCTTCCAATTTTGGTTGTAATGTCTATGGTCTATGAATGTTGCATTGTCAAGTTTTCAGATCTCCAGCAGTTCAAAGGTTGAAGATGTGATTTGTTGTTTGCTTGTATAGTCTTGCAAGTCCTTTGTATCTTGCCCTAAGGTTGTGTGCCTTAGCATGCAAATCCAAATTAGGAGCAGTGAGCTTCCTTGACTATATCATTGAATTCAAGCTTATTCATATAGTGAGTGTGATTCTAGTGTCTTCAACACTATCTGTCGCTGCTAAAACTTGTCTTGATTTGCAAATGTAATTATTGATGTTTGATTTTAAGTCTGCTTAGTTGCTCAAATCGGAATGCTTACTCCTTCAATGTGTTCTTGAATGATTTATTGATTGATTGAACGAATTTTTTTGATTTGATGATTCAGGGTATTGGTGAGTTATGATTAGGTAATTGTAATTAGATGATGGAAGAGTGATGATATAATGAATGCTAGTTTGATATATCGATCGATGACGATTGAATGAATGTCGATTTGATAGAGTGATGCTTGATTGCTGAATTGTATGTTTTCTTAATCCCAGAATGATGTGATGATTGATGCGGATTTGATAATTGTTTGCTTGATCTTGTTGACTAATTGTTTGCTTGATTTCTTGAGGGATTAATGATTGATGGAAGAACGATGATGATTGATTTTCCTTCAATACCTTGAATGAAAATACCTTTATATTTTATTGGTGAAAGAGTCACCACCTTTCATAAGAATTGGGTCACCATTGTTCGTTGTTTCCTTTGAGAATAGTAGATTGATCTCCCTTGGAAATGTCCTCCTCGATGAAACCTTCTCCCCATTGTATCTTCCAAAGTAGGTGAGAATCACATCTCTTCACCATATCGGCCCTTTTACAATGGTCACAACCTTTCAAAATTACCATCCTTCGAACGAGTCACAACCTTTCATCATTTCTACCCTTTGCGAGAGTCATAGCCTTTCATAACTACCACCTTTTGAGAGAGCCATAACCCCTTCATCATTGCTGCCCTTTGAAAGAGTCGCAACATTCATCATTGCTGCCCTTTGAAAGAGTCGCAACCTTCATCATTGTTGTGCTTTGAAAGAGTCACAACCCTTGATAACTTTGCCTTTTGAAGGAGTCACGTCCTTGTTTTCTTCTTATTCATTTTTCTCCCACATTAATTCTTTCTTGAATCACACCTCTTTTCTATTCCTTCCTCTCTCTCCTTTCAAATGAAGTTCTCTTCTCCCTTTTTATATCTCATGTTTGAGGGAGTCAACTTTTTATTCCAAGCCTTTCGATTGTTTATTTACTTTACTAAATTTTAATTATGTTATATTTTAATTTTAATCTTTTATATTTTAAATTTAGTATTATTGTTTATTATTATTTCTTATATCAAAAAGGAGACATTATACTCTACACCATCGGTGCCACCACAATCATTTGTAGGCACTTGTCTTATAGGAGCTAGAGACCTTGCTTGGAAGTATGCCTATCAACTTGGACTATAATGTGGCTCAGCTTTTTGCATTAGATGTGAAAAAATATTTCATGGAGGCATAAACCACTTTAAATACCATCTTGAGGGCATCGCTCATCATGATGTTAGGGGTTGTCCTAGGACCACTGAATATATAAAAAGAAATTAATGTCATACTTGCAGCTGCAGAAGAGAAAAAATTACAATGGGAGAGGGCAAAGGCAGCCATGGTAGCATCCATAATTGCTTCTCGAGGTGCTCTAGTCAACCTTGAATCATATGAAAATGCACTTCAGCGCATAGTAGGCTTTCTTCATGGTCCACGTATCCAAACCAAATCCACTACCACCATAGGAACCACTTCGTCTACTTCTAGTAAAGCACCAACATTAACACCTACACACATGCGACATAATTTGTTGTGCCCAGAAACACACCTGGAGTAAAATCATCATTGGAGGCAACTTGGTGGAACAGGGAGGTGCATGAGTATGCAAACATTGCATGTGTTGATTTTTGGTACTTTAACATCCCTTTCAATGTGGCAAATAATCCTTATTGGGAGAATTTGGTTACCTCATTAACGGCTGCGGGAAAAGGCTATAAGGTGCCTTCTCGACTAAACTTGAGAAGGCAGTTAGTTGATTTAATTTTTTTTATAATTTATGTTTACTTTTAGATTAAATTTATATTCTTTAATTTATAGTAATTTATGTTGAATTTAAGTTATTTTTTGTTTTGTTTTTTAAATTGTGTACTCAATTTCACTTTGTACTTGTAGGTAGTTTGTGAATGCGACTAAAAGGGCAAAGGCAATGGTGGGAGATAAAAGAAAGGAATCGAAAAAAAAATGGGTGCACTATTCTTTCTGATGAGTGGACGGATGGGGAAACCTAATCATCATTAATTTTTTGATAGCTTGGAAAAATGATGTGGCTTTTACAAATCGGTGGATGACTCCAACAAAGTGAAAGGCATAAATTTTGGCTCTGATATTGGAGCAAGCTGTCATGGAGGTGGGAATTTAATATTATCTGATCAACTTCTTCACACATAGACAGCACTCTAATATTAAATTTGTGCAGTATTAACAAATTTGTGTTTGCTGAAGAAATTTAAGATTTCTTGTTTCTGTTTACTTTTGTTTACCACCTGAAAGCATGGATTATGCCCCTATAAAAAGAGATGAGTATGCGGAAAAAAAAAGTGTTTACCAATGTCTCCACATATAAGGTGTTTAGCAAGATTGTCAAATATGGAGTAAATAGGTTGTCTCATAAAAGTTCGTAAAAGAGGCTTTAATTCTCTGATAGAAGGTCAGGTCACATTTCTGAAGACTTCACTCTTTGGCAATCTGAAAGGCTGGATCTCAGGCCAAGTGGAATGTCCATTCTGCTCTCAGAAATGGTATTAGAAACTAAAGCTACTCAAAAATATCTATATATATATCCTATGCACCGGAACATTCTTTTAAATAATGTAATACCCCTATTTTCCTTCTAGTTTCCCCATATCAATCTATTTTGAACACATTTTGTTATTGCATAAAATTTATGTTTTCCTGTATTAAAAATACCTAACTTTACAGAGTTGATTTCAGATACTTTTTTGTTCAGTTAGTTTTCCAGTTCTTGAGATTCCACACAAGACCTAGGGCTTTTTCTCTAAATTTCTACAGAATCAGAACTTAATCTTTTAGTTATCTTGGCACTTTTAGATTTCAGGTTTCTAAGAGTTTCAGGTAAATCAGATTAATAAAATATCTTAGAATCAGCAATGACACAAGAGTTATGGTCATTGAATCATTTATATCCTTTCCCTTTCAAACCTAAAGGATGGAGCCTGAACCATTTTTTTTTTAAATCCAATTTACTCAGAGCTTCAGCAAATTATGGTAATTTGTGTAATGTCCCCATTTTCACGAGCATCAAAGTTTGAGGGATTAGCCTATTATTCTGTCCCTCCTACGCTAATGAGGTTGCTTAGAGGGACCTTTGAGGGATGCATCTTCTTCAGTGGTCAGGGTTTTGCAAGTTTGGCTTTCGTTCGAGGTCTCCAGGACTTCGTATGCGGTAATTTCCATTTATAGTAAGTTTTAAGGGGGTTAGAGAGGGACCCCTGCTATTTTTAGAAATGGGGTATGGTCCTATGTTGCTTAATCACGTCAGTTCCCAGTTCAGACGGCATGCAGAGATGATGAGTAATAATGGAGATATTAATATTTATTTGGATAAAATAAATATTAATAATTTTGAGCTTATATTGTAAAGTTATAATATAATTTTATATTATAACTTAGGTCACTTAAGTGAAGGGTCAATTTATCATAGATGGGGCCAAGTGAACAATTAATTTTAAATGAATTATTTGTGCACCAACTATAGAGTTATAAGTGAAAAGAATTTAAAAGTGAGAATATATCTTTTATCCCACATTGGCCAGGAAAGTGTTTAAGCTCCCACAAGAAAAGAATAAAAGAGACTTAAGAGCTCATTCTGAATATGTTTTATGATTATTATTGAACTTTGGTTGATTTTTGCTCTTGGTTGGAGAACGAGGGTTTCTACTTGCAGCCGCCATTGGAGAACGGAAAATCTTCAGTGCTGCAGCCATTTGAGTTGGTGAAATATCCAAGTGAATTTGGCATTCAAGAGAGCTTCATTCGGGAGTTCTATCTGTGCTCAAAAGTGAAGAATTTCATCTAGTGTTTGAAGGATTGGAAGGTAAATCTACAGCAGACCTAGATATTCATTCTTGGCAGCCTTTCTATATCAGATTTTTACTATTTAACAGTTGCTATAGTATCCGTGACCAGTGACGCTACAGCACTTGTGAACAGTTGTGAACAGTAGTTGCTACAGTGCCTTCCTCTTGGCACCTCGGTTTATATCAAGCGATGGTTAAAGTTTGTCAAGTGCAGATTGCATACTTGTAGGAGAATATTTATGGGACTCTGATTGCCGGTTTGCAGTTCCAGAATTTGTTGCCATAACAGCTTTCAGACCTGCAGTTCGTTCCAGGTTTTATTCTTCATATATGCAAATATTTACATTGTAAGTCTGAAGCATAAGTATGGAAATTCATAACAGCCATTAGGGCATTTATAGGAGCTTATTTGTGATATAAACAGTCACTAATTTCATCATTGCAATCAGAGTTGTAATCGGATATTTCATATCAGCAAATCATAGTTTTCAAACTTAAATAAAGTTGTGCATACCAACTGTTTGTCTTAATGACAAACTGTTCTAGGTTATTACTTGCATCTCTTTCAGTTAAAGGGAGGTTGGAGTTAACGTGTCAAGTGTTTGTAATAATGTCCACTAAGTTGTAGGAGCATTACTCTAGTCAATTCAGTCATATATATATTCAGTGAAAGATTGCATCTAGCTGCAGCATTGCATTCCCTTTATTTTTGTCTTTAGATTACTTCTTTGAATTCTTTTCAATCATCAAAACAAACATAATACAGTCCAGCAGTTAGAGCCACCGAAGGGTTCTTACATTGGTATCAGAGCAGTGCATGTATGCCAACTGTTTGACTAAATGTGTTGAGTAAAAGTACAAGTTGGGAGTTAGAACATGCAGGGGTTCCTACAATTTGTGTCCTGAATTGTTGGAAGTATCAAGGTTTCTGATTAAGGATGGGACTTACAAAGCCCAACATGCTCTTCGATTGGTGAATAAGAACATATTTTAAGAACCCTATCAATTAGAGTCTTTAGTTACGTCCTTACTTAAATAAGCAATTTCACTACAAAAATCTCATAATATTTATTCATTTTACCTTAAAATGTAGGTGCATTCCATTTCACCACTTTTAAACCACAGTAGGTCTGGAATTAAGCAAGAAGCTCAAAAATCTTAGGGTTGGCAACGGTGATGAGGATATTTCTAGATATTTAATTCTACATGCAAAAACTCACAAGATGAGCCAGTTTATTAAACCTAAATTCCAGAGAAAAATGTGGCAGTAAAAGAGGGCTACAGTAATTACAAAAATGGCCAGCACTATCACCAAATGCAGAACAATCCAAATTAAAAAATTCTAGGCAGGATTTTGCATTTGCGTCATGTGTAATTTTAACATGCAATAATTACATTAGTAGGTATAGGCAGTTAAAGATGTTGTCAACGCCATATGGATGGATATGATAACCAGTCAATTGTTTTCTCCACTGTGTGTTCAAGATACTATTTTTGCATTATTTATTGCCAATCCCAATGAATTTGTTTTCTGTCCAATTCATGTAAGGAAAATAATAAATCTAATAGACACTTTGTCCATTTTCATCAAACTGCATTTAAATAGATTTCTCTAAGAAAATACAACGAGGTGGCCTAGTGCCAGCTAAAGATATTCAGTTATAAATCTTGATTCTTTTGTAATTTCACCTTGACAACACCTCCAGCTCCAATGAGAATATTTTGGGGCTTCATATCGCGATGGATGATACGATGAGAATGAAGATAATGTAGTGCCCTGACCTACATGTTTAGATTCAAATTAATAGTTGAATATCTGAGCAACAAAATAGAACTTTTGGAATAGGTAAACAATAAAAATCAACAAATTTCTCCCAAAGTAACTTCTTATTTTAAATGCAACTCATAATGTCAGTAGGTTATATCTTGGAAAGTACAGTGGGTAAAATTATCAAAAACAATCAAGCATAAAAAAAGAAAACTTTAGTAGCTCCACAAATGATGTGTCTGGTGAAGAGAATAGTATCTAAGCAGACAATTGCATACCATTATATTTTCAACCACATCATGCATACATTTGATTGAATTTAATCCATCCATTAGTGAAACTAAGACCAAGGTCAATCCCATCAAAGTGATATGCACAGTGCATGTCTTCCAATGGGGAAAACTGCTGATATGCACCTGCTTGTAGTTGTGAAGGACTAATAATTTCTTCTTCAAAAGCACCTAGGCCTTCAAAGAAAACCTACGGAAAATTAAAATATACGCAAAATCAAACTGCTAGGCATGCATCGTCAAGAACTATTTCCTTACACCTCAAATAACTCCATTGAACAAAATTATCATTCATCAAATTCCTATGATGTCTGGCTCATCTTACACAAAGTTACAAAATGTATTCCATCATATATGATGGATAAATTAGTTATCCTTATCAAATTGTATAATACAAGGACAAACCATATGTAGATACTAGAGAACGATAGTTAGAGCAAACTACTATTATATTATAGAAACATCGAGAAGTCTTTACAATCCTGAAGAAGCATACAAAGAAAAAACAATGATTAAAGTGACAAGAATTGTTCAAACTTCAAATGCTACTTATTTGACTTTCTGGTAACTCTAGACACCCTATTATCAAGAATAGCTTTTGAAGATGTTAAAGATATGAAAAAGATACGTGATTTGAAGCATAGGTTAATATCTGTCTAATTAAGAAGAACTCCAAAAGTTTTATTCAAAAATTGCAAGCCTTATCAAGTGGTTTAACTTTATTACTCATGTACATGCGAGCTAGTTTGCTATAAAAAAGATTTTTACACAAGTCTCTTCCAGAAGGCATTTTATATTAGTTGCTACCCTAAATGTAATGACTCCCTTGCATAGTTAGATGATCTTGTGAATTATAAATTAAAAAAGGGTTTAGGTGTTCGTGTGTGGTAAAACTTTACACAACATTAATCTTAATGAACCTACCCATACACCACAACAACAGGCAACCCAATCCAACAGTAAAATAAATCATGAATTACGTAAGACTATAAACCTTCTAACATTTTCAGAAAAAATAATTAAGACTACAAACTTTGCAAAATATTTCAAAATCCAGTATCATAAGAAAGCTAAAACCTAGCTAGCCATTTAGATTTTTCTCTGCTTAGTTCTGTCCAGTATTTCTTGTGTGACTCGTTTCCAATCTCAAAACCATGCCTTATCTCACTGCAATTCCAATGACAGGGATGACATGACAATTTAAGTTAGTCCATATCAAGTCAAGAAGTTTGCAATGAAGGTAATTCATAAACTGATTAGCAGAAGGGTCAACCACAATCAACGTGCATATTATATTCAACATGCAATGGAGATGTGAAATAAATGCAGAAGCACCATTACACACTTCAAAGAAAGAAGAGGATTGCAAATGTACTCTAGTCCCATTGACCTACTTTGCATGCCTATCTCTCTGTAAATTTGAATGATGGGTATGATAGAAAATTCAAGCTAATCCATTTCAAGCCTAGGAGTTTGTATTGAAGGTAATTCACAAACTAAGTAGCAGAAGTATCAACCATTATTAACTTTCAAATTATATTCAGCATGCAATGGAGATGTGAAAATAACTGCAGAAGCATCATTATACATTTAAAAAGAAAAGGAAATTGCAAATATAGTTCTTCGTATGCTCTAGTGAACATCAATATACTTTTGTATTAGATATTTGAGCACAAGGGTGGAATTAAAAACCAATATTATGCATTACCATGCACAGAATCTGAATATGGATCATATAGCATTGAGAATGTGTTATTAAAGATAAAGTCTCCAATATTCATCCTCATCAGAAAAGGAATCAAGAGTATGAAACTTATTGATTCTCCAATCAGCACTAATAAGTTTTAGTCCCAAGAGCCATCAATTTACCAAACATATTAGTTCCTTAGTTTGTTTCTTGTCTTTGAAACTGAAGCATCACTCAACCAAATTTTTAAGATGTGCCAGCAGCCATATCAATGCCCCAGCTATGATTTGTTTGACAGATGGAACTTGACATAATGATGTGCTTTTTGTAGGGTTATACCCAAGTGTTAAAAAGTGATAATGTCTGTACATTCCAAACCTTGTGAATATTGTGCTCAGATCATTTGCCCCTCCTTGAAAAGCTATGGTGCTCACAATGTTGAGTGACCCATTGCAAACACTAAACCATGAGTTCAAAAAAAAAGTAAACTACTGAGCTTCACTTACATACTATCCATTCCTCAAAAATCAACAATGGATGTGTGCTAGGGCAAGTGTGGTCCAAAATGGTGTCAACAAGTACATCCATCTCTATTGAATTCAAGAATGGTGGATCCAAATCTCATGGATATTGTAACTCTGAAATGCTCAAGCACAAGTTATGTGCATGTTTTTGGTAGCTCAACTTTGAGCACAAGGTGCATGACAAAGTTGTAATGTCCCCCTTTTAAGGCCTTTCCAATATCTTTGGAAACCCAAACTTTCTTGGAGAGCACTAGACATTTTGAGAGGGAAATCGAACAATGGAAGAGAATTCAAGAAATCAAGGCGAGTCCCGTGGTACTTTTTGAATGCAATTTAGACATTTTGGGAGCATTCCACATTTATAGGAGATTCTGCTGTTTTGGAAAGCACTAATCTTCATTGAGATTGATATCTTGTAGTTGTGAACTTAAGGCTATGTTGGCATGGACGAAATTCATAATTGGCCTATTTTAGTATTCTCTGCAACTTGGTAATTGTGCAGAAATATAATTATTTTAAATATAAAGTGACTCATGGTTTGAAAGTAAATTAAAACAAAAGTCGCTTCATAAAGAGAGAAAATGTGATTTTTTTTAAAAATTAATAAATGGTTAAAAAGAAATATAACTTCAATAGAGATCACAAAAGGGGTTATTATGGGAGAGGAGATATTTCCTCATTCTTGGTATTTGGATTTTCTTGAAACCCAATTGTGGAGGTTGAGGAGGTTTATTCAGCAACACCCCTATGGAAAAGATTAGTTTCAAGAAAGATTTCTCCCTAGCCAATGCTGAGGTGAATTCACACAGGATTGACAGGTGATCTGATTAATTGAGGGTTTATAAATTTATGCCAAAGTATTGCAATATCTGTTGTATATTTGAGTATGCCTGCAAGAAGGAACAAAGAAAAACTCATTATGGATTTGCAAGACAAATTATAAATTGGTGAAATTAAGTTCATTCATGCAGCTGAGCTGAGTATTTTCCATCAGTAACTTTCCAACTTCTACTTGTACCATTTTTTATCTTCAAATCTGCTATACCATTGGGAAAGAGGCATGGAAGCTATAAAGAAATTTATTAATTTTTATTATTGATTTGGGTGGACCCAAACCTAGCCACTCCTTATGGGAGGTATTTCATATTATTAAAGCAGCTTGAGGATAATAGCGTGAGAAGGGTAAGGAAGCGACTCCTTTTACATTTATTTATTTGTAGCTGCCTATTCTACCTCCCCTCTAAGGGTGAAATATGGTGATAAAGGAGTGGGACACTGCCCAAGACCAAGAGAAACTAAGTTTACTACACCTGCCACCCCCATTTTTAAATCATTATCATTCAAATTTGGTGTGCAACAGCAGGTTGGATAAATATTGAGGTCTGATATACAGTGAATGTGTCACAGCCCAACTTCCTTCAATATTAATTTTAATTGACTTTTCATATATAAACCTATTTATTTATTTACAATTCAATATAATTATTGCTTGTATTTGAAATTGGGAGCTATAAGGAATCTTTACAGCGCATTTTATGCATGACGGAAGCTAAAAAGAGCAAGATATGGGGAAGTGGTGCCTCTGGAAATAATTAATGTCAAGCTTTTTAGGTTTGAAATCGCAGCCTCCTAGCATAAAAAGGGAATATAGCCGATTGTTTAGGCATGTGAGGAGTGGCTTATGGAAGAATACATCAAGTGATAGGAAAAACTCTCCGAAGAGGAGAAAGGGGACGATTCACTCTACAGGTTTCGCATCTTTTTATGAGATACAAATGGAAAGAGAAGATCAATATGAGAGGAATTCAACAACATGGGAAATGTGGGAGAGGATTTTTGGAAGAAGAAAAACATATATTAATGAAAGAAGAATCATAGATCAAGGAGACCATTCGAACTACAGAATCGAGGCAAAAGAGAGCGGTGGTGGAACCAAGACATAGCAGAACTCTGTATGTGAACAGAGGATTATGCATAGAGAAGTCAAGCAGAAAAGGCCCTTCATCAGGTAAGACATCTAGGTTAAAATATTCCTGTGATGTGTTCAAAGATATCACACTGATTGTACTTCTCTATCGTTATTATTACAGTCAGGAATTACGGAGTGATCTACCTAGTGGGATGCTTGTATCTGCCTTCCCTATTCATTTTTCCTTATTCATCCTCTTTCAAACAATTCTTTCCCTACCAACCAATCCACACTATGGAATCCCTCCCAAAATTATATAAGATGTTGGAAGCCTGTCCTTTCCAATCAAGCCCAAGGGCATGGAATGAGCATCCAGTCATTCAACCTCTTGGCCCCACCACTTGGGGTCGGTGTACTTGATGGGGGTGTCAGAACTGCTGCCTTCTTAATGAATTCATTCCTTCACCCCACATTCGGATGGTTGGTGGGATTTAAGTATTAAAGGTATTCCTTACTAATATAATTGATCATGCATATATAATAAAGCATGATAGCAAGAATAAAACATATAATAACAGCAATACATATATATTAATCAATATTCTCATGCACCTTACTATTATCGAGTATGCTCACTTCCTTTTATTAATTCTGAAATCAGTGGAGAAGTTCACTGCTTTCTTGAAGGGATTGACTAATCTTCTCGATGGTTCAATGATTGAATGATTAATATAGACCTGTTGATGTGAGTTTTGTACCACTACATAACATATAGGAATTGAATACTTGATACAGGATATCAAACACTCAATCCTCTCTTGAAAAGTAAATACTCATGAAGGACATGAGAAAACTCCAAGGTTCCTTACACCTGTGGATCCTAACTCAGTTATATTAATGTGATTTGCTGGTTAATCACGTAGGCGGGCTTACGTTGTTCATTCAAGCATATCAGATTCTTGCCATGATGATGATGGGACTTAGCTTTGCAATGTATACTCAATGGATCTATCTCCTTAATTTATATCACTTCCAACTTTGCTCATCAAACTCCAACTACTAGGCTACTCGCTGCTCTACTGCTACTCCTATGGAATGGAAAGATTAGCAAATGGACGGGGATCGAATCTAATGAAAGCTTGCCAGCGGCGCTACCTCCATAGATGCAATGATTCAAGGGAAATTGGACTGGATTACCACACAAGGCTTCCTAACAAGCCGCTAGGATGCTAGTGGCCTAGTATATAGATCCCTATCAAACATTTACTAATATCACCATACATCTAGCCATCTACTCCTACTCTAACAACATGAAATG
>MU226970.1:0-58895 GCA_018584345.1 Thuja plicata | reverse complement strand
GGGGATGCGGGTGCGTTTGGATGCGTTTATATATATATATATATATATATATATATATATATATAATATGTATATATATATATTTTAAAAATATATATATAAATAGTATAATATATTATATATGCAAAGAAATGCAAGAAACATACAAAAATAAATCATTTGATATTGACAATGAATATGATAGTATGATACTTCACCATTGATCAAGATTCAAGATATTTCATATTTGATACTTGATAGTTCAACACTTCAACCTAAAGTTAAAACTTCAAAGACGTGACAGCAAATTGAAATAAGTTCAATATTAATAACTAATCAGTAATCAGTCATGTTCAAGATTCAAATGCAATTTGAACTACAAAACCAAAACTTAGTTCATGATTCAATGTTCTGCTGAAAAACAAATTAACTAAAACTTGTTAGGAAGACCTCCCATATCCACGTTTTAGGTCATTTTAGGGTTTGCAAGAAAAAAATAGATTAAAAAAATCTATTTAGCACATGTTTTTAAGTGCTTTAAGTGAAAAAATTGAATAAAAAATTATTTTTTTTGCTTTTCTGGGCACTCAGCCCGCGGGTGCTCCCGGATGCCCTGTGGATGCCATCCAGAAGCGCATCACAGGCATCCGGATGCGTCACGCATCCGGATGCCTGTGATGCGCATCCGGGCAGCATCCACGCCCGCATCCGCACCCGTCCGCATCAGCTTCCAGATCCAGCATAAACCTGCATGAATCGGTAACTAAGATATAGACCAAAGTTGCATGGACACGGATACAGATATGGTATTGGATACAGATACGGCCCTTTTTTAAGATCACCAATATGGATACGGCTGGATACAACAATAATAGAAAACACATATTTGGCACGATTTTCTAAGTTATTAGAGAAAACTTTTACCACTCAAAAGCAACAGATACATAAATGCTATATAAATAATAAGTTAATTTAACACTTTGCCATATGCAGATACAAAAGAGTTGAATTGGAAAATAACCCGAAAAAAATGGGTCGCTTTAATAGAAAAACATTTCCTTTGTTTTTCTCATTTGGTGTAGCTTTTGTTTAGACCAAAAAAAACTTAAAAGATTCCACGAATGAAGTTTTTTAAATTAAATTTGGGAAGATTTATGTCAAATTTTAAAAAAATCAAATCACATCGTATTCAGCACAGTTGGAAAATCAAGGTTCTTTGGGCACATATGGGTGCAATATTTGACGTGTATCCAGGCCGTATCATATACATATCCAAATCAGATACAGGAATATGCGCACCCAAGGAGGGACAAAGGAGTTTCTAGCTACTCTGATATAGACTGATTGAATTGATGGAAGAACTGATTGCTCGTCTGTTTGCTTGAGTCCCAATTGATGTTTGATGGATGATTGAATTCCTTTAATTTGATGATATACTATTTTGGATTCAAATATGAGTCGTGATTGAAACAAGCATCTCAACTTGACGGGAATCTCGGAGCTTAATTTAGAAGAATAAGCATCTTATTGCACATCCTAACAGCAATTTATTGTCTGTTAAGCAGTTCATAACAAGCAATCTTATAAACAGTTTCTGTAAAGCAACCTCACATTCTCCAATAGTATTCATTGCTTCAGAAACATGCCATGAAAGGAGAATAAGTTGAATAACCATAAGGTTGGGTAAAGCTAACCAAATTAAGTTGTAAAACCCTCGCAATGAATCATGCCCTTAGAAACTTTTAACAATTAAGATTTAACTAATCCACAGCTAGGTTGGATTACAAATTGTAAGTAGTGATTTTTCAGATGAGATCCTTGATTCACAATACCTTGAATACTAATTTCCTACTTCCATCGTATGTATACAATCCAGAATAATTTACAAGAATTGATGAAACCCTGGTTTAGCATTCCACTGACACAGCTAATCTTACTAGAATTACAAAAATGCAGAAGTGGAAAAACAAGTCTTCTGAGGCTTCTAAGTAGACTTAGCATTAACTGTATTATGGCTAGGTATCTGTGTGTTGAGCCTTTTTTCAGAAACTGAAAGTCACATCATGATTGGCAACAGACTAAAACATGACAAGAAATCATGTGTGAAGCCTTATATTTATTTGTATATCTACTATCTAGTCTTTCAAAAGATCAAGGATTGGCATATACTGTATGAGAACTAAAAAAACAAAAATATTGAGAAAAAGTTCTGAAGTTTAGCTTCATCAAGGTTAATACTATTTCTAGAAAAAAATCAACAAAGGCAGCTGAAATCATGATTTCATCATCTGAAACAAAGCATTCCAGGCTCATAAACAGCATAATTTATTTGTAGCTAAAAATGCATGAAGCAAAGAATAAAATACCAGTTGTTTAGCGATAGCCTGAACTTGTGCTTCAGGGAGGCATTTATCATCTTCAAGAATCTCAAAAAGCTCACCCTGACATCAAAATTAAAAAGTTTGTCATTTATATTTCTATTGTTTTGAAAATGGTACTTAGGCATCAAATCGAGTTCGAAATAGCAACGATGAGCTAGTGATACACTACATACCTGTGCAAATTCTGTCACAACACAAAACTCCTGTGGGCTTTCAAAGGCATCTAACATTTCTATGATATTCTCATGCTTCAATTGGCGTAATATCTGATCAAAATTAAAACACTTATAATCACATTGCAAAGGCTCCACCCAAGCATTATATTCTCTGGTATAAAAATGTGTCCTAGCAAATGCTTACAAGGAATGAACTAAGAAATAAAGAAAGAAAATTATATTAATATTTGCAGAAGTCCTGCATAGTCGTACAAGATATTAGTTTTCTAAAAGATAATTTTGTTAAAAGCAGGATTAGTTAATGTCAGAATTTTCAACTAAAGCAGAAAGAAAGAAAGAAAAAAAACAATAATGATAATAAGGCATCATACTCCTGTTTCACATTAGATACATCACTGTGAAATCAGGAATATAGATAATTTGGTGATGGACATATTAAACAAACCTAATTAGAAAAAAATTTGAAAATCATAAGATGTAATTCAAAACAACCGTTTCCCCTTGCTTGACAAAAGCATTGCTCCCATTTACACAACTTTGTAGCCTTGATTGCATAAGTATAATGTAAAAAAAACATCACAGAAATGTGTAAGCTCTAGAAACAATTTTTTTGTGGCTCACAATCTTTAAGAAAATCAGAATAGATATATTTTCTAATGTGCTTCAAAATAGTAGCATCCTTGACAAAACATTATTCTGATTTACACATTCTGTGTGGCACCATATCTGTGGAATTATAAGCTAAGTTGCTGGTCCTGGTATGGTGATGGTGATGGTTATGGTTTTGGGGTTCAGGTAGGTGCAGATCCCCAGTACAGGTTTGTATTTACAAGCTGACAACAAACAAAAATGAAAAGACTTATAAATTCATAATTCAATGACTTGTCAAATGTTAATACAAAATTAAAATTACAATTAATATTCAATAATCTTCATATTGCTCTTCATCAAGAGCATCAAAGTCAACATTTGGTTCAAATTCATTAGAACCACAAGTTACCATGCCACTTCCACTTGGCAAGTTGTGCAACAGCAACATCTAAGCCAACACACTCAAGAGTTAGATCCCAATTCCTCGTCACCCCATCATTCTAATTTCTAGTATGACAAAAGATACCAATTATTGGTGGTGGTCTGGGAATGGAGATCCCAATGGGGTAAAGGGGCAATGTCTCTGTGGGGATCTACGGGCAACACCCCTAGTGGGGGTCAAGGGGAAATGTTTCTCGTGGGGTCTAGGGGCAATGGCCCCAATGAGGTGGACGGGGATGCGCCTCGCAAGTTTTGCAAGAAGCCCCCACTGCCAAATCGTTTGAACTTTCATGGTGCATGACATTTTCACAAATTTATCACTAAAGGGAAAAATTAGGTGTTTGGCACTTTTTGGTTTATAAAAGTGCTTAAAATAAAAAAATAAAAATGAATTGTTTTTTCTTTGGGAAGCCCTTGGGTCCCCCTAGGTTTGCCCAAGTTCAGTCCAAGGTCGCACCCGAGCACCCTAGGTTCCCTGTGGGTCCTTCAAGGTTCCCAAACAAGGCCCTCCACAAAGGGGTTCGGGAAAATCCCAATAACTCAAATTATAAGCATGTCAACTACCAATTTTCGCTGGGCATAGTAGCACATCGACCTTGAACTGCATGACAATAGATCCACCATAGTGTTTGCTAGTAAATTTTTTTGTGTGTTTTCTTGAAATGAAGAACCAAAATTACATAGGAAACAACCCTAGAAAAATTGGGGAGTGCAAAAGGACAAGTGTACAAAGATTAAGCAAGATCAGCAAGCATACCCACTGATAAGCCCCTTGACCAAGCCTCATTTTACCAGATTTTCTTTTTTGCCCACAGCTATCCTTTTAGAAGTCTCTTTGAAGTTTGGATCTGATTCCTGCATTCTTCTTTCATCCCTTAGGTTTTTGGTTAATGACATGAGAAGCAAAGAGAGAATCATCGTCTACCATTTTGTCGTTTACCATCTTCTAGAGCAATTGCTAAACATTCAGCTTCAGCATCATCTTCAGCTGGCAATGTCTTATCATTGGGTATTGTCACCTCTTCAGACACTAAGACCACAGAAACCCAACTTTTCCATACAATCTACATCTGGGAACAGGGAAAAAGGAGGGTTGTAAGAAAAGGGTCTTTATCAAAAGCACTCAAATTTTCCTTAGCCTGGTTGCTTTTCTTATTAGATTGTTTAAATTCTCCTTTTTGAGCCTCACATTTAGGCTTTTTAATGCAGTTCCTTTAAAAATGTCCATACTGACAGCAGAAATTGCAATTGAACAGTCTATATTGACAGTCAATATTTTGTGGGCAGATAAAAGCTTTCACTGTTAAATTGATGGATTCAGGAAGCCCTTCCAGAACATCAACTTCCACACTAATATGGGCAACTGAATAATTTTTTTCTTTGGGTTGCACCCAAGTCTTATATTTCCCAATAGTGCTCCATATTGCCTTCAAACCTTCCTCATTCCATAAAAGCAATGAAAGAGAGGGGACTCTTACCCTGACTAGTACCAAGAGGGGGTTCCTTCCATTAGATAAAACATGGCATCCAATTATCCAAGTACAGACCGCAAGCACCCAAATAACAAGGGCCATTGAACAAAATCAAAGCTCTCTTCCCTTTGACAGAGAATTTTGCAATCAAAAAAGTTCTCCCACACAATGCAAGTCAGCCAATATCTCCTTTAATCTTTCATTTCCACTCAGTCCACCCAGTCTATCAAAAATTTGCAGATTGACCAAGCATTTGTTAATTTACCAACCAAAGCATGCTAAAAATACTGACAGATCAAATCCATTCGCTTCCCATTCAGGATTTCTACAGAGGGAATGCCATCCCAGAGTTTGTGTCATCCAGAACAGCAGCAAATGAATTCAAAGCTAAAGATGGTTTCAGTCCACACTCGTTCTAGCAGCAACATCCCTGTAGGAGCAGGAGGCACAGAGGTGAGGCATCCAGAAATCACAGATTACACAGGAAAATAGGCCCCAGAAAATTGATGCAGCTATAGTAAATCAATACATGCCCTTAGCAAACATTAAGGCCAAGTGGAGCATGCAAGATATCAAGAGAGCCCACCACCATATGAAGAATCTGGCCATGAGATAATAGTAAATAAACCAAGGCAAGTGAGACCAAAACAAAGCCAAGCAGCTACCAGACTTGCTGCATGAAACATAACATGACATCAATCCCACAGAGCATACTTTTTCTCCTATTCCGTTATTCAAATTTCATACATTAGTAGATATCGATAGGATACTACCTTAATTACCACCAGAATCTATTGGGTAGTTAGGTATGGCCACCTTGGACAAACTTGGAGCAACAGGTGTGACAGCAGTTGAACGAAGACAGGCAGTGATATGTATCAGCATATGGATAAACTTTAAGTCATGAGGATTGTATCTAACAAATTAGACAGGTGGTCATTTCTATAGGAGGCCTTTTCTGTACAAATTGGGCACCTTACGGAAAATAAAACTAGAAACCATTCTGTCACATTTTAAATCTAGCCATTTTTGCAAGCTTCACAAAGAAGAAACATGTTTCCTGCCCCAAGAATCACCTACCATTTCTTACTAATTCTTGTTTGACCCTTTCTCGTTAGCATTTTTTTAAAATAATGAAATATAAGAACAAAAAGGCGTGTTGCTTTGCTCACTCTTAGTCTTAACTTGCAAAAGGTGTGCTGTTGAACAGGTTGAGGATCTGATTCTGTTATAAAACCAAAACAGCTAATCTATACAGAATTATATAACAAGCATCTGTCCTCTGTTTTCTGAATGGAGTGTCCCAGAAAAAATACAAAAGTCGAGAAGAATTTATATGGGATACAAATATGAAAAAAATGGATCAGACAACAATTGAATTGAATTGTAATTCAGTAGCATGGTGTGTATAGCCACAAAGACACTTAAGCAATCTCCAGTTATCTCACAAGTCACACTCCACATAAAGAAGACTCAAAAGAATATAAAACCAGATTCTTGAAGTTAATGTGCAGAGTAGCAGAAAGATGGAGAAGGCCTTGAGGATGATTTGGACCCAAAGGACCAAAAAAGAGGGAAAGTGATAAACTCAGCAGGGAAGAATATGGCACCGCTAAGAAAGCTGGAAACTGACACATTCAGCTCAAGCCAATTGTATCAGGTAGATATGTGCTGTCAGATATGCCAAATGCAACAAAGGTGAAGAAAAACAGCCCAAACCAGAGGATGATCCATTTTGCAACCTGACTTGGAAATAAATATGCTCATTGGACATTTGGCAAAGCCTTCTTCATAAATAATTAAGCAATTGGAATCAATAGATGACATGCATTTCACCCAAATGTAGGAGATGGGATGAAGTTGTTTGAGTGAGTTGCAGAGCACACTGAGAAAGGAGAAGCGTTGCTAAGGTGTCAATGTAATACACAATGTTTGGCTTCAAATAAGAGCTATGGCTTTTAAACTTGCTGATTTTAGTTCAAATTAGGAGGCACAGTATTTTGTGCATTAGATTTCTCACTGTTGTTGTGTAATGTGCTTTTTGTAGCTTACATGTCTGATTATTCAATCCTTCATGCTGATTTCAATTTTAGCACATTAGCAAAACATTACAGTCATATGTTGAGTTGATTGCAAACATAGTTCTTGGCTTACCACGACCAGAGGTAAAAATTAATCACATAGAAATTAAGGAATCGGCGTGTCTTGGATACACTATATTGAATTTGTGAAGAGGGAAGAATCACACATTGGTGGTAGCATAGAAGTGTATGAATTTGATTTAAAGCAAGGTAAGCATGTATTTAAGCATGTATAAATTTCAAGATGTTTTAAATATTTGGTATATCTGTAGCCAATATCAATTTTCTACCTAGATAAAGTTCGCTTCACTAGCAAATTACATTGAATCAGCATATAAGCAAAATGTAAAACAATGTCAATTACACGTCAACTCTCAACTAGATGCTATGAAATTAAGAGTTTAGGAAACAGATAGGGGGAAATACTTGAAAACAAGTAGCCATGGGAAGGTCAGATCGAAATGAGATACACAAAAATAGAACATGACAAACAATATTATCTATTTGGTTTAACCTAAAATATCACTTGCATTACCTCAATTTCTTGCCTCAAATTTTCGATGTCTTTTTCACTTTTTCCATGTTTCAGAATAAACTTCATTGCAACAGTCTGAAAACAGGAAACTCTCAGTTACTTCAGCTACTAAATCCTTGTTCACTTTGAATGTTATTAGTAGAATCATTTAAATAACATAAGAGAAATTGGGACTTAAAGAATATAATCCATAGTATCTACTAACCTGTCCTGTGTACTTCCGTCTTCCTTTATAAACCTTTCCGAATGACCCTTCACCAACTAACTCTACAACATGATAATTCTCCACACCCATCCTACAACTAATCAAAATACAAAGATTTAAGTTTCTTAGTGATACACGATCAAAAGCATACAATACCAAGAAGTTGTGAGCTGCTATCTGCAAAAAAGATCATCTCCACTACATTTTTAATAAACACTCTTGTATATATAAGCTTCTAATTGTTCTTCTCTTACATATTGATTGATGTGACCATCGAAATCTTAGGAGGGAAGAAAGTTCTCCAAACAGTACGGGTCTACCATGTTAAACGAAAAGAAAGAGAAATGAAATTAATATTTAGTGTTCACTAATGACTCTAGTAGGTCACTCAGACTCTAAAAGACAGCAAATTACAAAAACTAATCAGAATTGCTAGAAGATGTCCCTACCACCGGAGTACTACTTTTAATTCTATAAGGATGCGATCCAGATGTTGAAGTAAATTGAGAAGAAAATTATGACTATTTGTCAATTTTTTGTCATGCCTAAAGTTTGACCTAATAAAGCCATGTTTAATATTTGTTGGAGAAAAGGTGGATCGTTAATTTAGAAGCCAAAGTCTTAACAAGTAGAGAACCGATTAATGTCCATCCCAGGAAGAAATTCTTAAAGATACAAATATACTGTATTTTCCAACTTGTAGTTACAAAGCCCTTTTTCTGGCAAGCTCGTTTCAAGCAAGTTTTCTCATTGTATTCCAAATCGTTCAGGCCAACTTGCCATTAGCACCAACAGTTACATCCAATCAAGAAGCACAAAACATAGTACCTAATATGCAGAGATGATGCTGTAAGATTTTTATTATTTACCATTAAAAGCTCTCAGTTGATTCCTCCTGTGTCGGCATCACCTGCCTCTGGTGGCATTTGTATATATCATGCTAGAGATTTCTATACGACCAAGCTCAAACTTGGGTATCCTAAAAATAGTGGACTAGCTCTTGAGCCTGGCCATCAGCAATTCAAAATCAAATTGCGATGAGGTTTAATGGATTGTTAGTTTAAGAAAGCACTGGTAATCAGTTCGCAATTCAAATTACAATAAAATTCACGAGGTTCTTAGCACAGGAAAATGCTTTATGTATGAAAGCAAAGGATACTTAAAACACATTTTGTCTTCAATTTACCTGAGAATTTTCAAATCGTTTTTCATACTTTAAAAGAAAATAAGATTTGTAACCAAGGAAGCAGACCAACAGTCATAGTTACTAAAAACAATAAAAATATGTAAAATAAAAGCCCTGCCTCCCACTTGATAAGCCCTCTTCGCTCCACCAAGACCTTAAACGCAAGCCCTCCCAAAACAAACGGAGAAATAAAATAAGATAACTACTTCCAGATTTTCTTCCAACCCTTTTACTTATACCGTTTACTTATTTCCTTCCTACATTTGATCACTTTGTAAAGCTTGCAGAATCAACCATTCTAGATTAAAGGATTGCAGTTTTCTGTTGCTTCTATATTTCAAATAACGTTTATTTACTTATTACCAAATCGCGACTTATACAGGCAAATTCAACTCATAGTTGCAGAGGTGGGGGGCGAGGTGAAATGCGAGCGAACGAGCTATAAATTAAATTTAAATGGAAATCTGAAAGACTGGATAAATAACAGATCCATAAGATATATACGGGAAGAAAGAGCATTTGTTTGCAAGAAAAAGCAGGACAGAGAAACCAGTAGCTTACCAAAACTAAGTAAAGAATGCGTACGCGCAGATCGGCGGAGCTTTTGAAGGATTTTTTTTCTGCTCGAGCTTCAATCGAGGTACTGCTATGGCAAACAAGGGCGGGAAAATGGAGCGTACGAAGTATAACTAAATATCAAATATATTATTTGTATCAATTTTACATTTACTGTGGCAAAGCAATTCACTTTTGTTAAAAAAACGTTTCCAAATTTTTATTTTCATTATTATTATTTCACTGGTGAATATCTGCCATTTTCTTCGACTCCGATTTCAAAATTGCCGATGTGATGCTTGTGCGGGTTTTCTTAATTTCCCTTGTTTTTTTTTGTTGACTTTTAAAATCTCCTCCTAGGCTGCACCTAATGAATACAAGATTTTTAACTAAATTCGTGAGAATAAGTAGTTTAAGAGGGGGGGAAAAAGAAGAAGTAGAAGAAGAAAGAGATTTTAATAATGTTTATGAGGTTGAAGTACTTTATGAGATCTACAAATACTACACATGTGAGAATAGTGCAGTTTTAAACAATTTATAACTTCCTCTTTAAATTTGTTTCTTATTATTAAATTTTGATCAATAAGTTTGTCATCTTGTTTGTTTGTGTTTCCTCAAATAAAGTATTAAAATGTTCACTTCTAAAATATTCACATAGTAAGAATGGATGTTATTGTATGTTGGGCGCTCCAATAAAATGTTGTTTTGTCTCTACCACTCTTATGTTGCAAAATAGCATATTCTCTTTTCTCGTTTTTCCTTATGTATCATTCATCTACCTATTTCACACCTCAACTAATGAATGAATGAAGGAATTTTAATGATGTCCATGAGACCAGCGGTCTAAGGGACCAAGACAGGACCAATTAATTTGCCTGCTGAAGTTTCTCAGGGACTGCGAGCACTGGCACAAGTGACTTGCGAGAAGAGCTTGGTGAATATGTTGATGACTGGGAAAAGATATAGGAAGAAGAAAGGAAGTTAGATGAAATTGCGGCCCCGATAGGTAGAAGATAAAAGAGAGGTAAGGGTAGGTTTGAAGGAAAGTTACCTCTGAATTTTTTTTCATGCAATAAGATAAGTCATTTTGCATCTAGATGTCCTACAAGGGTTCCTAAGCATAAATCTAAGTTTTATATACCTAAGTATTCTAAAGATAAGGAATGTCACTATGCTAGTGAAGGTGTTTTTGATGATGATGTTATTGATGATGATGAGATTGTATTTATTGTTATCAAGGATGATGAACCTATTCACGAAGAGAAAGACCTAGTGTCACATGTTGAAAAGAAATATGAATGGGTCATAGATAGTGGTTATTCACACCATATGACTGGTGATAGAAATAAATTTGTTAAGCTAACCAAGTATGACGGTGGTGTTGTGAGATTTGGTGACAATACTCCTAAGCTTATCATTGGAGTTGGATCTATTTCTTTGGATGGAAAGAATAATACTTACGACGTGTTACTTGTTGATGGACTTGAGCATAATTTGTTGAGTGTTGGACAGTTGGTGGACAAAGGTTATCAATTCAAGTTAATTTATGGGAAATGTTCTATTAGAAGTAAGTCAGGAGAATTAATCACATCTGGTACTAAGTCAAGAGGTAATATATTTGAATTGAATACATCTGAGGCTTCTTGTTTTGTTGCGAAAGTTGATGATAGTTGGTTATGGCATAGAAGATTTTGTCATGTGAATTTTGATAATATTGCGAAGGAAAGTATGACTAATGTTGTTAGAGACCTACCAAAGATTGTGAAACCATCTAACACCATGTGTAGAGAATGTGCAATGGGGAAACATATTAGAAGGGGTTTTAAAAGCAAATCTTACTCGACAAAAGGGAACTTGGATCTGGTGCTTACAGATATGTGTGGTTCTACAAGAACGAGATCTTACTGTGGTGAAAGATATTTCATACTTTTTGTTGATGACTTTTCTAGGATGATGCGGGTTACATATCTTAGATAGAAATTTGAGGCTTTTGAAAAATTCAAGATATTCAAAGCAAAAGTTGAGAATGAATCAGGTTTAAAGATAAAATATTTAAGATCAGATAGGGGTGGAGAGTTTGCTTCATATTTATTCAATACCTATTGCGAAGAGCATGGAATATACAGACACACATCTGCTCCTAGGACAGCAGAACAGAATGGGATAGCAGAGCGAAGAAACAGAACAATATTAGATGTTGCAAGAACTATGTTGTTGGAAGGAAATGTATCACATGCTTATCGGAGAGAAACTATTGGTATTGTTGTTTATACTTTGAACAAAATTCATATCAGAGAAGGTACAAGTAAGACTCCTTGTGAATTATGGTTTAATCATACTCCTACTATGAAATATTTCAGAATATTTGGTAGTAAATGTTATATCAAAAGAGATGATGAGATGGGAAAGTTTGATGCTAGAAGTGATGAAGGAATCTTCATTGGTTATTCCACTTAGATAAAATCTTATAGATTTTTTAATCTGAGATTGAGAAAGATGATCGAAAGTGCTAATGTGAGGATTGATGAAAAGTTTTGGATTCTGGAAAGAATATATGACTGTAACCAAACTACAAAGAACAAGGAGGTGACTGCAAATCAAGAATAACCTATTGAGATTGATCATAAGATCGAGGTATGTCAAGATGACTCAAATGGTTCTACTAAAATTCCTAAGACTTCAAGGTATGTTAAGAAAAACCATCCTGAAAATAAAATTATTAGCAATGCAAATAAATGTATGATGACAAGATCAAGATTAAGAGATGATTTTTGTTTTATTTCTCAAGTTGAACTAAAAACTACTAATGAGGCATGTAGAGATGAATATTGGACTAAGGCTATGTGGAAGAATTGGAATAGATAAATAAAAATAACACTTGGGAACTGGTTCCTAGACCTAAAGATAAGAATGTTATAGGAACTAAATGGGTTTTCAGAAACAAGATGAATGAAGAAGGAATGATTGTAAGAAATAAGGTAATATTGGTTTGTAAAGGCTACTCTCAACAAGAAGGCATAGACTTTGAAGAAACATTTGATCGTGTTGCTAGGCTTGAGGCTGTAAGATTATTTCTTGCTTATGTTGCACACAAAGACTTCGAAGTATATTAGATGGATGGGAAACTTGCATTTCTGAATGGAGATCTAGAGGAGGAAGTATATATTGAACAACTTGATGGATTTCCTCTGACAGATGATGAGGACATGGTTTGCAATTGAAGAAGGATTTATATGGACTAAAACAAGAACCTAGAGCATGATATGCTAGATTGGACAGGTATCTACTTCGTCTTGGTTTCAGAAAAGGTAATGCAGACAATAATTTGTACTTAAGAACTAGTGAAGATGGAATTTTAATAGTTGAATTTTTTTTATATGATATCATTTTTGGAGGAAATGATGTAATGAGTAAAAAATTCTCTAAGGAAATGGAAAATGAATTTGAGATGTCAATGATTGGTGAGATGAAATTTTCCTTGGGCTGCAAATCAATCAAAACAAGAATGGTATTTTTATTTCTTAGACCAAGTATCTTAAGGAAATGTTGAAAAATGTGAGGAATGGGGTCTACTTTAGGTGAGATGAGAGGGCCCCACAAAAGTGTGTTTCAATCAGTTTTGGTATTGGATCAGATTGTGGGGTGTTGTTTGAGAGTAATTTAATGCCTCCCACTGAATGTACTACAGGTCTCTATCAAAGTACAAGACAAGGTGTTTCTTTTGGAACCAGGTATATCAGAAGGGCTCAATGAATACTAAGGAAGGATGGTAATATGGTGTTTGATTACCACAATGATATTGACTTTTTGGATAGGCTAGAAGACATCAAGCTTCAATTATGTTGGTACACTATAATAAAGGGGAAATGCTTGTATAAGTATGATTTGACAAATCATGCTTTTGTGGAAATTGAATATGTCATAGCAACAACAAACATATCTTACAATGCTAATAATGATACATACAAATTAGAAGAAATAAATAACAATTTGTTTTCGTATTTTGTTAAAATTCAAACAAGGTGTATTTTCAAAATATTCTAATTCCATATTCCTTATGTATTCTCATATGTTACATTGTTTAAAAATATTTTTTTTATCAAATCTAGTATTGGTTTTATATTTTTTGGCATCACGTGCAATGAATAGTTTGCATGGTGAATGTTCGGGATAACTCAACCAATTTTTTGCTACCTACTTTGTGCCTACTTCTTAGTGCAAGTTTCTTTCACCAACCATTCATATTTTGTACTGAAATGAAGTTGGAGAAAAGATAAAATATGTTCTAAATTAAATTTTAATACAAATTTGGTCTCCCATGGCGATATAAATGTGCAGGTACATGGGTAGACAAAAAGTCATATGTAATTGATGTTGTCAATGGGGTTTCAAAACAAAATCTAAAGGTGTTATAAGGTCATCTATCAAATAAATTATCATCGTGGAAGATAGGTAGCTTTCCCACAACTTTCCTTTCTCAACACTATTGATGCTACTGCATAAATGTTAATGGTGCACTCTATAAGCTTTATATTTCCATGTATTTAAAAAAGAGAAATTCCCTCTATGAACTTGAATGACACTTTATATTTGCATGTATATAAAATCAAGGCAATGCCCTCTATGTATTTGAAATTAGGGCGATGCCCATTGCAAGTTGATTGTTGGTTTTTAATTGTTAAAGGTAGATGTGAGTTTTTCCAGCCCTCTGTTGCATGATTAATTTGTTGCTGGAAGTCAAGACTTCATTAAAAATAATTATACAATAGAAAGTAAAATTATATGGGTTGTTTTGGTTGTTACCGATAATACATGCGACCATAGAAAAATCAGTGCCTAATCCAGGCTACAGAGTCAAACATTAGGTTGTAAAGAATCCTCATAAACATTCAAAGCAAGAATCATTAGGATTTCAATATGCTAATTCCTAAAATTAACGTATCCCTCTCACATCGACATGAAACTCTACTTAGAGATCCACATCACATACTTCAACCACTATTGTTTATACATATACAAAGCATTTAACTCCACCCTTGTGTTGGTTCTATTGGTTATCAAATCAATAGATTGGAAATTTCTAAGAGAATGCCAAGCTCTATGCTTGAACCCTCATGTTGGATATATTTCTAGTTTTCTGAGTATTGGTATAAAAATTTTGGTTCCCAATATCAAATTTCCCTAATGGTCAAGATCTGTTTGAATGTTCCATTAAAATTTTCTTGCAAATGTTTGTGATCTAAGCAATCCAAAGCAAAATGGTGTAAAACCCTAAACCCTAGGTCATTTGTGCCCTTGTCGTGCAAAAACCATAGTTCCTCATAGCCTTGTTCTGTTTTGAAGTTACTTTTTTGAAATAACTTAAGTGATTTATATGCCATGTTCTTTTAAGTCTTTGCCTTTATCTCCTGATCTCGCAAGCAAGACTGAATATTCCAAATCATTTGGAGACTCAACGCAAGCTTTAATCGCGTAGTCTCAAAAAGAAAAGAATATGCTTTAAGTCATTCAGAGACTTAGCGATAGTCGTGGATTAGGATTTGATCGTATGGATAGCACTAGATCTCATGATTAAACTAAAGTTACAAGAATTATTCACTGACTTGGAGATTTTCTCAGTCGCATAATCTCTTAATATACCCGAGGTTAAGACAGAGTTCATTTTTTCTCTGTCGCGTAAGCTCCATAAGAAATCAGAGTTAAGTAAGAGATTCAGAGATTAAGAGATAACCGTTGATCTTTTCCAAGATGAGCGGTTGGCGCGTGATCTCTAAAAAAATGCTAAAGTCAGGATTTCCTTCAGCGATTAAGAGATAGTCATTGATCTTGTTATATCTTTGACTTGATCATGTAGCCTACGCTTGATCTCCACATAAACTCTTGAGTTAGTAAATCATCTGGCGACTTAGAGTTCATTCAGTCGTGCAATCTCAAAAAACTTACCAAGGTAAAAGCGTGGTTATTTCTTTTTCTTAGTTGTGAGATCTCTGAACGTAAGAAGGGTTAAGTAAAATGTCATGAGATTAAGCGAGGACCGTAGATCAGGATTAAGATAAGTGGTTGGCACCTAGTCTCGCAATAAATTAACGATTTCATGAGATGTCTAGAGATCTAGCGATAACCGTAGATGCCTTGTTGATCCTGTGGATATCATTTAATCGTGGAATGAAAGAGTAGTTAAGTGATAAGTCTCGAGATTCAGTGCAAGCAGTGGATCAGGATCTAATCTTAAGGATCAGAATCTACTTATTAGTCATAATAAAAAATCCACCTATTCTGAGGAAAAATGCTTGATGCTCGATTCACAATGTTATAAGTATTTTGTCACTCTGGCTAAAGGAACGGATGAACAATGGAGTTGAAACAACGAGCTGTAGGAAATAAAACTAAAACTACTAAGGATTACTCACCAAGTGATCCCCCTTGGATGAGTATCTAGAACTCAATTACACAGAATGGATCTTCAACACTTCATTATATCATTCATACGAAAACAAGTACAACTATATTCAAGAAACTGGAAGAACAGAACAAAATGCATTATCGTTGAATCTAATGTAACTGAATTAACTAATGTCTTCCCTCTCATGGAGGATTTGAGCTTATGTATAAAGTAGGAAATCTACTAGTAACTAATCACACCAAGAGAATAGGTGGATTTTTTATTACGACTAATAAGTAGGAGTAAATTTATCCACATAAATAGGAACAAAAAAAAAATTCAATAAAAATGAGGAATAGATTTAGCTTCTTTCTACTTCCCAGATTGTCTCAGATTTAGAAATAACATCCTTCCTTAATCTTCCCTTGGATTTTGCCAAGTGTGCTCCTAAACTGGTTCCATTATTTATCCTTAGCTATAGGATCGAGTCTTCATGGATAAACATACAGATGCATGCTTGGTCTGCCTTCCTTCAACGAACTATTCTACATTATAAACCTTTAAATAGGAACAAACCAACATACATCCAACACAACATGCACACATATTCATTTACCAAATAGTTAACTACCTATCTAAACATAACTGCATATTTATCACATAAGTATATAGTATTTTGGAAAGAAATTAATGTCCATCCATGTGAGTCCAAAGTTTGTGAAAATCCTAACCCATGAAACTGAAGTTCATGTGGCTGCATGCCACTGATCTTAAACTAAATTATAACCAAGTATTTCAAGGATTAAAAGAGAGTGTAATAAATAAAGAAAATAGTGCACAAAGACTATCCTATAATTCTAGCAAGAGGTAATTAAAATAATAAAAAAAAAACTCATCCCATCAACAAACACACCCATGAAACAAAAAGAGGGTTAGCACTAAAATAACCTAAATCAATTAGTGAATAGACCTCGATCAAACATATCCCATCCACTAATATCATATCCGAGAAGCTATTGCAAGAACATGAGAAATCACAAGGAAAAGGGAGAGAGGGACGAAAAAGATGATGTCAATTCTATGATCTAAGCCTACTGGCAAAAACATGAGAGCAAAGAGAGAGACCATGAAACCACATGATAGAAGGCTATCTATGTAGTGCTAGGTGATTCATGGAAAGAGATAAGAATTGAAGGATAGAAAATTGTGTTATTATAGTCAACGCGAGAGAGAGAGAGAGAGAGATTGCACTAAGGGGTTGCTTATAAATGTTTTACGCTCAAGGGAGGCTTAGGAGAACAGGAATGTGGAAAATCATTGTCTTCCACAAGTATAAAAAAGGAGATCAGGCATGTGGAAAAGCATTGTCTTACACATGGATCAAAAAGGAGATCAAGCATGTGGAAAAGCATTGTCTTCTAGAAGGATCTGTAAGGAGATCAGGCATGTGGAAAAGCATTGTCTTCCACAAGGATCTATAAGGAGATCAGGCATGTGGAAAAGCATTGTCTTTCACAAGGATATGTATTCGCATGTGTGTATGATCAGTCTAGGGACCATGTGGTAATATATAAAGAGGGACGCGCATATGCCCCCTCCTTATGGCAGAAACATAGATGCCATAATAAGGAAAGAGAAATAAGGACACCTACTTCCATTGACAAGGAGATATCATTAAACAACAATGTATGGCATAATCTTATCCAAGAGTGATGACTCTCGTGAGCTAAGGAAAATAGATAATTTTGAAATGATATGTCGCTTGTGGGAAGAGACCCTTGAAAGGAAGATATCTTGTTAGCAAGAAATCTACCCTCGGAGGAGTTCTTGAAAAAAAAATAACATCTTCAGGATGAAGAGGAGCAGGCGAACAAGAATGCTCCCATTTAGCCCCCTATCGCTAGGTAAAAGAGGGAATCTTGATGAGGGATAACAAATTTTGAATTGAAGAGTAAGAACATATGTTTATAAAGAACATGGTTTTGAAAATGATGAAGAGGTAGTGATCAAGAATAACCACCTCTTGTATAAGGGAGAGTCTGAATCAAAACAATCAATTATTTACAAGTGTAGATGCTAAAAAATGGTTCGAGCCTGCTAGTCTATGTGTTTTAACATTTTTGGCGTTAAAATTGAAACATTGTTTTGTGCTCTAATTATTCCTCTATGTCGCGCATATGATCTTTATTAGATGACAACATTGTGTCTTTTTTCGATAATTGAATATTGCAAATTGTTCAATTATTTGCTAATGTTTCTATCCTCTTGGCCGAATTGATCATTTCCTAATCGATTTCGATCAATCCTAAATCATCCTAAACCAATCCCGTTCGATCCTAAATGATCTTAAACTATATCAAACAGTCCTAAATCAATTCAAATTTATCCTGTACTCTTCCTAATCATTTTAGAATTGTTTTGGACTCATTCCAACCATTCTGGGGCATTGTCCAAGATCATCAATGCCTAATCAAATCATATTCTAAACAATCAAAATCCTTTCCAGAATCGATCAATATCGTTATCATTAATTCAATCTCATCATCCTAGGGGCATTGTCCAAGTTCAACAAAGCTTCGTATTTTTCATCATTCATTTGATAGGATTGTCCAAGTTCATCGATGTTATCGGTATTAACCTATCATCACCAATTCAATAGTATTGTCCAAGTTCATCAATGTTATTACAGATCATCATTATCTCAGGAGCATTGTCCAAGTTCATCAATGTCTCCTTATTCATTAACAATTCTATGGCATCATCACAGTTCATTGATATTATTTAATCATTTTCAAATGTCATCATTTGAGCGCATTGTCAAAGTTCATCAATGCCTTGGAGCTGTCATAATACTATCAATATTATCAAAACCAATTCCATTGCACATAAATGCCTTAAATTTGACCAATAATCCAATAATTTGTCCTCCTGGGACGAATGACCTATGATTTATCCCTAGCCATCATGAATAAATTATATTTATTCATTCCTTATCCTAAGTCTCCACAATTAATTAATTTCCTATTAATTAATTGACTAATTTCTAGTTTATGCAATTTTAGGATTTCATAAATGCTAATTATTCTTTTAAGAGAAATATTAAATTCTTAATTGCATTAATTATTCATAAATCCACTTCATTTATCATCTCCATTTAATTATGCTTCTCCCATTAATTATCTCCATGAGCTCGTCCACATTTCCCTATCCATTTTCCTTTAATCGCGCTTCCAATTTCCTATTAATTTGCTTCTTCTATTTCCCCTTGATTATGCATTGATTTATGCATTGCTAATTTGTGCATTCACTTACTAATTCTACAAATTGGTCTCTCGTCTCTATAAATTGAGATCTCTTTATCTTTCATTGGTTAACCACTATTTCCTAGTATTATTGACATCAATTTGGCTTTAAAACCTTTTGTGTAATTGTGTCATTGACAAAGAGCAACACTAAATCAACATCAAATCAATTCAATTGAGAAGAAAGGAGAAAATTTGAGCATCATTTGAAGGGGTGTTTATGTTATTTTCATATGTTTTGAATTCTTGTTTCAATGTCTCTAATGTTAGATTAGATAGGTTTGCATATTGTCTAGGTTTTTGTGGTTACTCTAGATATGCATTCTAAGCCTTTTTTTGCCTTTTTCTACGCAAGCAGTTTAGAGAGAGATAGGGAGTGTCGATAGGCATGACACTATTTGCGTGATCGAGAGGTATGGTTAGATCATGGGGTGCACTACTCAGGCCACAGGTGGCTTATGCAGACTTTGAGCAGTTAAAACCTAAGCAGTGGGGAGCAGCTGCAAACATCACAAATGCAATCACAACAACTAAGTATGACAAATGATTTGTGCAACATAGACTTGTTCCTTTTAAAAATATGGCAGTACCAGTACCGATATTGCAAATTCCTAAGGATGAGATCACAAAGGAGGAGGAGGAGGAGGAGGAGGAGGATGAGGACGAGGAGGACGAGGAGAGCAACGAGGAGTCTAGTAGCAAGGGTGGTCAGCCCGATGAGATATATCTCATGCCTGCAATATGGTAAATGATCTCTGTCATCATCCCACCCAGGGCAATCTCTATATGGTTGTCATGTGAAATATCTAAGTGTATCCATCTCATGTCTGAAGTGTAGTGCATATCCTAGTGGACCCTATAAGAGTGCTCGATGATAGCAATACACATATAGAATATTCAGAAACACAATCCTCTCTGTAATAGGCCAAAATACAACTATATGCTCATGAGCCCAAACCTATAGTAACGTGATCCCGCTGCTGATCAATAGTCCTCCTCTATAGGCTACCTGATGGAGATGGTAGTAAGTCATCGCTAGCATGCATGGATCCCATGCAAACACTATCCCATCCATAATCACGCACTCTAGTACTCTCCCAAAACCAATAGGGAAGCCATCTCCTCATTTATCTGGTACTAGTAACCCTGCGAGCATGCATCATATAACTGCAATCAATCTGTCATGCTGTCTAGCCATGATCTCCCATCTGATCTCATAATTCCTAATGTCGAGATCCTTGTCATCGCTATCAAAAAGTTGATGTAGTGCTGAGCTCCCTGTCATGGGGTCATACTTTGCAAGCTCACCATGTATTGGGATCCTGAGGATGCGCCATACATCCTCCAAAGTCACTGTCACCTCTCCCGTTGGTAAGTGGAACAAACTCATCTCCGAGTGCATTGGCCAACCAATGCTGTGATCATTCCTCAGTTTGCCCTAATCCCAGGAATATATGTGATTTAATACAATCTAAATGAGGCTAAGATCTGCCTCTCATGCTCGCTCAACCTATGATGTATTTCACGACTCGCTGGTCTTCTCTGCTGTGTCTGCAGCAATGCCAGCTCCTCCTGTGATTACCATGCAACTTGGGTCAACTTTCTATACTTTCTATTGATTGTTGACCAGTTCTAGCCATGTTTGAGAAACTTTGACATATTTTTGACCTTATCCTAGGGTTTTGAACTGTTTAGGAATGTTTGGTAGGGTTAAGGACCCCCCGAACCCTGTCTTACCCCATTTGCAGTTTACCATGACCAACTGTGCAGTTTGGCTAACCAAGTGCGCAGGTTGCACAACTGGGTGTGTGTGCTACATAGTTGGGCATGCCAAGTGCGTCTTCTACACACTTGGCATGTATTAGTAGAAAAAACCCCCCTTTTGAGCACCTTTGGACCCTATTTTTGGGCCCTAACTGCCTATAAATGCATGAAAAACATCAAAATGACTAAGAGGCACAGATATACTTACCTCTAGTCCTGCATTCACTGGTCATTGGTAGGTGAGCACTCATTCCCCACACTGATTCTGCATGGGCACTCAATCCATTCTCCTAGCTCTAGAGCTCAAATTCTTCCAATTGTGAGAGTGAAAATGACCTCCGAATCCCTCTCCAAGCCTTTTTATAGCCTCTTGGTTGCCTAGATGGAGGTGAAACCTTTTCCTTTTGTGTTGGTAATGATTCCTTTTGCACTCTGAGCCTCATAAATTTTGTGTTTGACCTCCGATTTGTGATCCATTTATTGTTGTGGATCCGTCTCGTCATTGTCGACAAATTGACCTATCACTTGCATTTTTCGGTCAATTTCTCGAGGGGGCAGTTATGTATCCCATTGTCACTGGGCATGTTTTAAAGTGATTTTATTCAAAATTCTTTGACACAACACTCACAATCACATTGTATCAAATAGGGGCAAAATGTAGACGCTAAAAAATGGTTCGAGCCTGCTAGTCTATGTGTTTTAACATTTTTGGCATTGCAATTGAAATATTGTTTTGTGCTATAATTATTCCTCTATGTTGTGCATGTGATTTTTATTATATGAAAACATTGTTTCTTTCGTTGATAATTGAATATTGAAAATTGTTAAATTATTTGCTAATATTTCTATCCTCTTGGTTGAATTGATCATTTCCTAATCAATTTTGATCAATCCTAAATCATCCTAAACCAATCCTATTGAATCCTAAATGATCCTAAACCATATCAAGTTGTCCTAAATCAATTCAAGTCTATCATATTCTCTTCATAATCATTTTGGAATTGTTTTGGACTCATTCCAACCATTTTGGGGCATTGTCCAAGATCATCGATGCCTAATCAAATCACATTCTAATCAATCAAAATCATTTTCAAAATTGGTCAATATTGTCATCATTAATTCAATATCATCATCCTAGGGGCATTGTCCAAGTTCATCAATGCTTCATATTTTTCATCATTCATTTGATAGCATTATCCAAGTTCATCGATGTTATCGGTATCAACCTATCATCATCAATTCAATAGTATTGTCCAAGTTCATCAATGCTATTGCAGATCATCATTATCTTGGGAACATTGTCCAAGTTCACGAATGTCTCCTAATTCATTAACAATTATATGGAATCATCAAAGTTCATTGATGTTATCTAATCAATTTCAAACGTCATCATTTGAGCGCATTGTCAAAGTTCATCAATACCTCAGAGCTATCATAATCCTATCAATATTATCAAAACCAATTACATTGCACATAAATGCCTTCAACTTGACCAATAATCCAATAATTTGTCCTCCTAGGATGAATGAACTATGATTTATCCCTACCCTTCATGAATAAATTATATTTATTCATTCCTTATCCTAAGTCTCAACAATTAATTAATTTCCCATTAATTAATTGACTAATTTCTAGTTTATGGAATTTTAGGATTTCATAAATGCTAATTATTTGTTTATGAGGAATATTGAATTCTTAATTGCATTAATTCCTCATAAATCCACCTCATTTATCATCTCCCTTTAATTATGCTTCATCTCTGATTAATTAGCTCCACGAGCTCTTCCACATTTTCCTATCCACTTTCCTTTAACTGTGCTTCCAATTTCCTATTAATTTGCTTATTCTATTTCCCCTCAACTATGCAGTGATTTATGCATGCTAATTTGCGCATTCACTTACTAATTCTGCAAATTGGTCTCTCATCTCTATAAATTGAGATCATTTTGTCTTTCTTTGGTTAACCACTATCTCCTAGAATTCTTGCTATCAACTCGTGCTTTCAAAACTTTGTTCAATTATGTCATTGGCAAATAGCAAAATTAATCAACTCAATGCAGAAGAAAGGAGAACATTTGAGCATCATTTGAAGGGGGTTTTATGTTTACTTGCATATGTCTTGAATTCTCATTTCAATGGCTCTAATGTTAGATTAGATGGGTTTGCATATTGTTTAGGGTTTTGTGGTTACTCTAGATATGCATTCTGAGCCTTTTATGGTCTTACAACAAGAAAATAATGTCACATGATAAACAAATGCCATTGTACTGAGGAAAGTAGATCCTTAGAAAAAGAGAGAAGAATGTACAAACAAGCTTGCCCCCTAAGTATGAAGGCAAGATATAATATAATACACCCTTAATGATAACCTCAAGATATGCGATTCTAAATAAAAATGAGTTGCACATGTAATGTGAATCAGACCAATTTAAGCAAGAAAAGATACACAAATGAAGAAAATCACCACGGAAGAAAAAGAAGATGATAATTAAATGATAGACATGCCTTGTTGAGGCATGGAAGATGTTAGTATCTTGTGTGAAACAAAGAGCTCATGCCAAGATAATGAGCTATCATAGAATGCTAAAAACTCCATGAAAGGAAATGAGAGACGGAAGGATGTCACCTTTTTTTTTTTATCGGTAATATAAATTTTTATTAATATTTAGGAAAAGATTACATCAACGCCACTCATGGATATGGTATTACATTCATGCAAAATTTCCTTCCAAATTCATTTCCTTCCTCTGATATGCCCCTAACTTCAACTATAGGTAAACATACTAGTTATATTAGAGATCGACTATTCAAAACATCCAAAAAAAAACACTACCCCACGCTTCATTTAAACCAAGTCGCTGCCTCCTCTTTATTTAAATTTCCGAAGGCAGCACCGTCCTCCACCAGGTCACCAACTTAGGTCTGAACCACAGCTCCTCCACTCATGTTGCCTCCCTCCACTTTACGAGCTCTACGCTCTGCCTTGGCCTTTGTTCCCCTCCTTATCACTCCTAGCTGCATGCGAACCAGCAGTCTTCCATCCGCTCCCACCACTGCACTAGAATTGATGGGCGTTCATTTCCACTTTCTACCATCGGTCTCATCACCTCTCTGCTCCTCCACCTTCCATTTTTCTAGCACAACCTTCAAATCATTCCAGCCAGTGTGGGCTCGAGATAAATGTACCTCCTCCAGACTGGCTGAGGACCAAATCACCAATGGTTGTAGCTCCCTTTTTCCGTGTCCAACCATCCAAATGAGTGTATTGCCCATATGCAGTCCCACATCCACCTCCATTCTCTGCATTACGTCTTCAATCCCCTCAATCCACTTAATAACCATACACTGCTTCACCACCTTCTACACCTCATCTTTTGATGCCTCCACCGAGAGTCCCAAGGCCACAAACAATGACGAAATGTCCATATTCATGTGGGGTTTCCACCATTCTTGTAGGTAATGGACCCCAAAGATGCTGCAAATTGCTTCCCAGAAATCCTCTCCGTCCTCCTTGAAGACATGGCCGAGTCTATTCATCGTGATGAGGCCTACGAATGCCAAGATTTGTCTTTTCATTCGTAGTGATAAGTTGGCCTCCATTATTCTCTGCTTCCTGTTGCTCAAAATTCAAAAGTGCTAGGATTTTCTTCAAATCACTTGTTTTAATAGGCTTCTAAAGCCTCTAGAGACACAACATTCAATGTCATCATTCGACCATCACATCCTTTACCCTTTCATTGCTCCTATATGTACCTCCTCTTCATTCACATGTAACAAACTCCTCGGCTTGCTAGATATTACGTCATACCACCTCTGTGCTCATAAGAAGATTACTCCACATCATACCACTTCCCTTCTCCTAGGAAATTTGTGCCACGTGCACTTCGTCACAAATCTCCTCATTCCAATTTTGGTTATCAAGCCTCGGGTCTTACTATAGTCAATAGTCTCCAATATATGGTTTTGTTCCTTAGTGCCAATGTCCACCTCTAAATTCTGGTCCTTAAATCTTCAAATAATTCAAATTTATTTTCTAGTGATCCATCGGAACCAACATTTGAAAGTTTGTTCGCCATGTCATTTGCCTCTCTCGGCATGTGTGATTTTGAAGTCCTCAAATTTGCCAACCATATCCAAAATCCTTCTAATATGCTTGTTCAAGTACCAAGTTTCCATTTTTCCTTTGGCTATAGCGTCCATGACTAAGAGTGAATCCCCTTCTAGATGAATTCTCCTAAGCTATAATATTCTCGCCATCAGGATTGCCTCAACTGCTGCCAAACACTCAGCCTCTTTATTTGTTCCATCTTTCAGCATTTTGGCTCCTAATGCTAGGGTTTCTCCCCTCTCATTCCATGCAATGTAGCCTGTCCCGAAGACTCCCGGATTTCTACGTGAGGCACAATCAAAATTAATTTTGACCCATCTAGGGGATGGGGTTTGCCAGCCACTCGTACTTGGTCTTTGTACCTTCACCAGAGGTTGTACCCTCCCAGACCCATTAGTGGGTGAGGATGCCACCTTTTATATACTTAGTGATCAGCCCAATTGTACAAGATATGAACTTCCAAGTAAGGAAGAGATTGTAAGAGGATACTAATCTCGTGAAGGAGAAAGGTCCATGAAGAAGCAAGTTCCTACATGGAAGGACATCATAGTATAAAAGAGATAGTGGATCCTTTGAAGGAGAGATAGAAATAAATCCAATATAATTCCTATGTGTTAGATCTTTTATAATAAAAATGTTCTTTCAAGAAAACATAATGTTGCAACTCGGGATGTAAATCTCCTGAAAAAAGAGAAGATCCTTGTGTAAAAAAAAAATCCATGCAAGAAAGAACATGACACTATAAAAGATGCAAGTCCATAAGGGATATTGGATGCATTGAATGAGAAGAGAAATAAAAGTAAGGACACACTAGGCTCCTTAAGTGGTTTCCATTTATAATAGATGTGTGCTTCCAAGCAAGCATAAAGTTGCAACTCGAGATGTAAATATTGTGAAAAAGAGAATATCCTTATGTAAAACAAAAAATGTATGAAAGAAAGGATGTCATGGTATAAAAACAAATAAGTAAACAAAGAGAACAAATGGATCCTTTGAGATTAATAAGAGAGTGAAATAAGTCCCTTTCGTCCAAGTGAAGAGAGAAGGAAAATGACTATTATGTTGCTCAAAAAGTATGATAATAATCTTGCATAGGGAGGAGCAACATAATAGGGATGTAGATATATTAAGTAGAATGATCATGAAAAAGATTCAATTCACTACTGCAAGTCATTTGAATATGCAGACACCTAAAAATGGTTCAAGCCTGCTAGTCTACGTGTTTTAAAATTTTTAGCATTACAATTGAAACGTTGTTTTGGGACCTAATTATTCCTCTATGTTGCACATATGATCTTTATTCTATGACAACATTTTATCTTTTGTCGATAATTGAACATTGCAAAATTGTTCAATTATTTACTAATATTTCTACTCTCTTTATCAAATCGATCATTTTCCTAATCGGTTCTAATCAACCCTAAACCGATCCTATTCAATCCTAAACTGATCCTATTCAATCCTAAATTGATCCTATTCGATCCTAAAATCAATTCAAACCTATTCTATTCTATTCCCAATCATTTTCAGAATTGCTTGGACTCATTCCAACCATTCTAGGGCATTGTCCAAGATCATTGATGCCTAATTAACCCAATTCTCAAATTGATCAAACCCTCTTCCAAATTCAATCAATCTTGTCATCATTCTAGGAGCATTATCCAAGTTCATCGATGCTTCATATCCCTTTTATCAGCTATTTGATAACATTGTCAAAGTTCATCGATATTATCGCTATCAATCTATCATTATCAATTCAATAGTGTTGTCCATGTTCGTCAATGCTATTTCTGATCATTATTATTTCAGGAAAATTGTCCTAGTTCATCGATGTTTCTCCATTCCTATTTCGATCCTATGGCGTCATCAAAGTTCATTGGCGCTATTCAATTATTTCCAAACATCATAATCGCGAGAGTATTGTCAAAGCTCATCGATGCCTCATGATTTCCTAAACTATTCCAGAATCCTCGGAATTAATCCTAATCCTTATCAATATTATAAAAATCAATTCAATTCAACAATAATACCTTCAATTTGATCGATAATTCACTAATCTATCATCTTGGGATGAATAACCTACAATTTATCCCTATGTCCTAATTGAATAAATAAATTGACTTTATTTATTCCCTTTTTCCTAAGTCTTCACAATTAATTAATTAATTGGCTAATTCCACTTATGGAATTTATAATTTCATAAATGCTAATTTTGATTTGTGAGGAATATTAATTTATTTATTGAATTAAATTCTCCTAATCTCACCTAATTTGCCATATCCCTTAATTGTGGTTCACATCCCTATTAATGTGCTTCATGATATCTCCCATATATCTTCAATATTTCTTCATTCAATTTCCTCCTAATCGTGCTTCCAAAATCCTACCTTCTTTTCCCTCCATTGTGCATTGAATTTATGCACTCTAATTCACCTAATTGCTTCTCATTTTATATAAATTGAGATGTTTTCCTCTCTTTCAAGTTTAAACCACTATCTCCTAGTATTCTCTCTGTCAATTTGTGCTTTCAAGTTCTTTGTGCAATTGTGTTATTGTCAAAGAGAAACATAAACTACCTCTATGGAGAAGAAAGGAGAGCATTTGAGCATCATTTGAAGGGAGTTCTTATGTTTTTGTTGCATATTATTTTTGAATTCCTATTGCAATGGATCTAATGTTAGATTAGATAGGTTAGCATATTTTTTAGGGTTTGTGGTTAAAGGATTATATTAGACATTTGGGTTTATTGTGATTGTTCGTGGTGTCTTTCTTATATAAAAAGTATCGCTTGTGATGATTTTCTTCTTCTTTATTTAGAATTTTATCTTGTATTTTGAAATTTAAAGAAGATGTAATCTCTTTCTATGTATCATTTTTACCTTATGTTATGTAGGGGATCATTTTAAATTTTCATGTGAATCTTGTCCTATTGTCACCAAATTTAAACTTTAAACCCATCACCTTCTCTACTTTTTGATTGTATTATTTTTAAAAGAAAGATGCAATTACATCAACATAATTAAATTTAATAAATGTCCAACTCCATCCTTTATTCACATGTGGGTCTCATAAGAACTTGACTAATGAAAGTAAAGTTCATGAGGAAAAGAAAGATATCAATTACCTTTATTTCTCAATGATTTATACTCCAATAAATCTCTATTGAATAGATCTTTGCCCATGTAGAAAGTGTAACATAAGAAATCCTACGTCACCAAAATGTACAATATAAAATTGTGTTGTAGATTGTAATTGATAATGTGTACATTTAAAAATGTCAAGGGGATTGAAATAAAGATGTGTTTATTAAGAACATGTAATATATTAAGAAGGGTTGATTGATTATCTTAAAATGTAATGCATTGATATGTAAATTGTTCTTTAAGTTGCCTAGAATGTATTGAATTCCTTAACCCTAATTGAATTGTATTGATTAAGTATTGCAATTGTGATTAAGGAGAAGATAAGATATTCCCTTTATCCTCAAATGCACAAATGGGAGATCCAAGTTGATCAACCCCAAGGAAGGGCTAATGCATAAATGAATCAACTATTTGGAAAGGAGAATAACAAGAGACATAACTTAAATTATGTTAACTATAGGTATAGAAATGATATATGACAGTAATTGAAGAAGTAGGAGAGATGTACTAACCTTGAAATGTTGCAGATCAAATAATGCTATTTTCTGAGGTCTATAGACTATTTCTGGAAAAATTGAAGTATGATCCCACTCCGGAACGCAGAGATGAACAAAACCCATAAATCATTTTTTGATCTGATGTCGTCTTATGAAAAAGGCTGACCTTGACCCATAAATGTCAACCCTGACCCAATAATGTCGACCTTGACCTGCACAGGTCTGACAGAGAATCTATTCACGGATCCAGATAGTTCGCTGAAAAGGGCATCCAGATCTGGTCTCAAATCTTCAGCCCCGAACCTGTACCTACAAGAAAAAGAGGTTTGTTTGTTGTGGGGGAGGGGTTTGCCTTAGTCAAACCCCATTTTAGGAATCAACCTTGAAATCAATAATTGAAATAATAATGCTAGCAAGTAGTAGAATTGAATCTAACAATGAAGTTATGATATTGAATAGATATGTAATTATAACTCAAATGTAAGCAAGTATGTAAGCATGAAAGCATAGACTTTAGAAACCATAAACCTCCATGATTGTATGCTTGGAATCCACCTTGAAGAGATGATGAAAGAGTCTTGAGGATGCACAAAGGATCTTGAAGGAAGATCACACCATCATGATGGCTAGATCTAAGGCTTGAATGATAAATCTTGAATGATTGAACCAAATCCCTTCAAAGGCTTGAGAGCTTGAATCTTTAATATTCAATGGAGGAATTTGAATTCTTGAGAGGAAGACTTGAACACCTTGAGAACTTGAAAACATGTAGAATAATGGATGCTTGAGCAAAATCTTGATTAGAGCTTTTTGCACTTGGAAGACTTCGAGAAAATGAGAGGAGAAGGCTTCCTTTTATATGAAATTAGGGCACAATCTTCTAAGGAGGACGACATAGGGGAATTAAATTCCAATTAGACCCATGCCCCTAGAAGAGGACCTATATTAAATATAATTTAGGAATCAATGCTTCGGAACCCAAAATAGCCGACTCGGAAGCGGGAAAACTGAATTTTTGATGAGCCTCGGCAGTCGACCAATTTCCTGATTTGAAAGGGGGACCCAGGTCAAGGTCGAGTTTGACCCTGACCTAGGGGGTCAGAACCCCTGGAAAATATGCCAGGTGGGGTAGGAGGTGCCCGAAGAGGCCCAATCAAGGTCCTGAACTAGCACAGAAGCATGAGATGATGCAGAAACGGGAGGATGATATGATGGAGGTCAAAAACATCCCTTAAGGAGGGCTAAACACTCTTAACATGGAAGTGCTTCCATTTTAAGATGATACAAAAGTTTATACACATCTATGAGTCTATTCCACCAAATGGAGAATGTAGGGAGACATAGCCCATATCACAGAGGTTGACTGTACCATGTTAATAGGAGATGAACTTTTTCCCATTATTTCCATTTAAATTGTTCACTAACATGCAATTTAATGCATGAATTGTGAGCCAATAGAAGAAAAAAATACATCCAATGGAAGACTGCCCCTGAATTAGTGGTTGTTTGAAAATATTATGTGATCCAAATATTTATTTGCACGGGGATAGAGAAGGCTCTTAAGATACACCTACCAATGAGGTAAATTCCTAAAGTGTAAGGATCTCGGTAAGCCCAATTCACCTTGATCCTTATAGTAAACATAGCGAGCCTAAGAAAATGTGAATTCCCTTCTTATTTCCCCATATAGAGAAAATAAAGTTTTTGGTTGATTAAGTCAAATATTCATAACAAGCTTCAAAAGGAAGCTAACATAATGAAATGTAGACACGGCTTGCCAATAGAGTTTTTTAGGACCACTTGAATGAATCAAACAATACTAAACATAATTATACATTAAGATAAATCAACACAAAAGTAGATAATACATAACTTAATGCATTATAAGCATTGTTTATAATAAAACACAAGTGCCAAATGAAAATACAATCCAATTTTAAAAACTACTTGTAACTGTTATATAAATTTGTAATGGTAAAATTTGTATACCCTGCCAAATCCCACTTAGTTTTGGGTCACTTTCAATAGATTGTCTTGATACAGTCACACATAAACATTTGATACCTTTTGTGTCAAATTTAACTAATTTTTCAATCCATGACACTTCCATTTACTCTAAATTATGTGTGTTCACATCCACCCATCCTCATCACATGTTTTTTATTACACATTTCATGCTCCTTGATTCCTAGATTCCATGTCTCTTATCATAAATAATTTTGTTCCCCGTCACTTGGATCTAAACCAAAAATCATTTAAAAAAAATTAAATGACTTACTCCCTGGTGGAACCCAAACTTATAGATAAATTTGTATATCTAAACAGCTCAAGGAAGTATTTTTATATACCTTTGTTGATATGATTTATTTGTTTTATACCGCTATTTTACCTTAAGGTTCTTATCCATATTTAAATTCATAAATACAATCGTTGCATGTCTTTTCACGGGCCTTTTTATTTTTTTCTCTCCTTTGCGCATATTTGTTCGATGACTAACGTTCATCAAAGATCGACAGTCGACATGATTCCTTAATTGAGAAATAAACATTCTTTATCCATCAAGGCATCGCGCCTGAATGACACGTGTCCCGGGCCCGCCAGTACTCTAAATAACAAATGAAGGTCTAAGGTTAAATGTCAGTGAGAATCAACGGCTGACGCAATCCCTTGAGCAACAGATGCGCATCCTTTAACAATTAAGGGAACACACCTAGATGACACATGTCCAATGAGATCTCGACTGGGTGGGGTCAAAGGAATAAAGCATCGAGTAGATCAAACTTTATCTAACAGTGGGCTTAATCCCTCAATCAGAAGATGCCTTTCCTTTATTCATTGAGGAATCACGCAGTATCAACACGTGTTCTAGGACCCACCAGTTTTGAGCAGTCAGGATGCAATATCTACGATTAAAGCAAGGAAAGGATCTACGACAGGTGTGATGCCTCAAAGAAAGGATATAGGTTTTTTAGCCTTAAAGGGAACGAGCCTAATCGACACATGTCCTGGACCCAAAAAAGTTCTGAGAAACAAAGTAATGATGATTGGTTGTTAAAACAAGGACAAAATCGACAGTGGGCATGATCCCTCAAGCTAAAGATGCATGTCCTTTACTCGTTGAGGCATTACGTGATGATGACACAGGTCCCCGATGGTCAAAAAGAAAGAATGCTTAGGTGGAAATGTTGACTGTGATTTATTTTTGTCATTTTTATTTATTTTAATTATATTTTATGTTTTTTGGGGTTTTTATCTATTATTAGATACGTCATTATTGTTTTTCATGCAGGGTTTTGAAGGTGGAGAGTTCTATGGATCTGACTCATGATGAAATAGTGTGATCTCTAGGGACTGAGGAGGATGAGGACATGCAAATGTTCCTTACAAAATATTCACAAGGATAGATGATGCCAGAGGATTTTCGACAACATAAATGACTTTGTCCTTGATGTTGAAGTTGTTTGAGATACATTGGTGACATCCATTATCAAGCAGAGTATATATAGATATATGGTCGAATCATCATGATGATTACATGCAGGATCATTACTTAATTTATCTCTGACAAATCACATGTAATTTTTCAGCAACACGTTATTATCCTTATGGTCAACAACCATTTTTAAACAATGATGTTAATTATTCCTTTATTGTAACTGTATAGTCAGAAAATGGAAGCACTTCCATTGTAGACCGGTTTAGCCTTTCGAGTAAGTGATTTGGGGTCATGTCAAGAGCCTTGAATGAGTCTCTAACTTGGATCTGGCTTTTTCCCCTATTCTACCCCATTTCCCACTTTTTCCAACCTGTTCCTGACACCCTAAACTAGAAACTGGGATTTTTGACCTCAGGGTCAAAATCAACCTTTTTGGGTCAAGGTCGACCTCACCCTTGACGTAGGTCAAGGTAGACCTCACCCTTGACCTAGGTCAAGGTTGACCTCGACCTTGACCTAGGTCACAATTGACATTTTTCTGACCCAGGGTCCAAATTTCAGATTTTTGGGATTTCCGTATCTCGGGCTTCGGAAAAGTTTAATTCTCGCTTCTGGGTCGGCTGTTTCAGTCTTTGAAGCAATGATTCTTAAATTATATTTAATATAGGTTCACTTCTAAGGGTATAAGTCTAATGAGAATTTAATTCTCCGTTGTATTCCTCTCTAAAAGATTGTGCCCTAGATTGGTATATAAAGAAGCCTTCTCCTCTCATTTTCTCTAACCATCATCAAGCAAAACCATCAACTAAGTGAAATCTAAGGAGAAATATTTGAAGCAATAATTTATTCTCAAGCATTCAAGCATCCAATTCATCAAGGAGATCCATTGGTAGCCATTGAAGGATTCAAAACTCTATGGAGCTCTCTTGTTGAAGATTTCTCCATCCACATTCCTCCAAGCTTCTTCCTATTCCAAGATCCATTCAAGACTAGTGTTGAAGATCTACATGAAATTGATTTGAGGCATCCTACATTCTACATCCATTAGGTGCATACATATTTGTGGATCCAAGGATTCGAATCCACCACAAGGGCTTCTATACAAGCAAGGTGAATTTGTTTGTTTATGCAATTTCAATTCGATTATAAGGTTAATTCCAAAACTAGGGTTTGACCAAGGCAAACCCCTACCCCCTAAAAAACAAACCATTTTTATTACAGGTATAGGTTTGAAATAGAAGATCGGAGTACAGATCTGAATACCCTTTTCGACAAACTTTCAGGATCCGAAAACATATTTTTAGTCTGAGACTTTTTAGGTCAATTCTGCCCTAGGTCACAATCGAAAATTTTGGGTCAAGGTTGACATTGACTTGAGGGTACAAATTGGAACTGTGTCAAAATGGAAAATGATTTCTGGGTTTTGTAGATCTCACAGTTTCAGATTAGGACAACTAAAATCAACAGTTTCTGAGAGCGTCTGATAGGGTTTTCAGCAAGTTCTTTTTTAGAGGTAAGTATTTTATTCCATTTTCCTTTGCAATCATTTCCAGATTTACACCCCTTCTCAATTACAATTAAATTTAAGATGATTAATGGAGGCATAGGGTATCTTTTATGTGCAAATCTCTATTATTCAAAACCCTATCCAGAGACCCTCTATTTTCTTCTTTACAGTAACTATATTATTTAGCTGTTGATCTTAGGGTTAGGGTTAAGTATCAATAGACACATTGGTCTAAATCTTGTATGCATCCCTTGGAATTTATATAAACAGGGATACCAAGACCATATGGAAGGGATTACAATTATCACCATTATTATTCTTCTATAATTTGATCACAACTGCAACATGAACTCTAATGTACTATTATTTCAAAATTAATAAAAGATAAGTGTTTTCTGTCTCACTTGTGGTAAGAAAGTTCAGTTAGTCCCTTGCAATTATTGAAGGTAGATTCAATTTATATTCTTGCAATGCTTGTGTAGATATTTTGCATGTCTCGTATTCTTGTTTGATTATCAAGGATTTTGTGAAAAGTTAGTGTTTCAATCTTCTTGTTCAACTGGTCTCCCAACCATAGGAATAAATTCATTTGAACTAACAAGGATATAAACATACTTAATTTCTCTGCATCTATAGCATTTGAATACTTGATGGCATTGGAATATATACTGTCTTGCAGGGTTTTACATACGATTGAAGTTGGATTAACTCTATTTACCAAGCTGAAATAGGAACTGATCTTATCAATTATTGGATATAGTCATTTGAATCATTGTTAAAGTTGTTGAGATATTATATCTAGCATTCATTCAATCTACATATATATATATATATATATTTTCAAAGAATTCTTGCAATTAATGAAAGTACTCTTAGTCTTACAGTTTATGTTTTATTGATTACAATTTTATTTCTCTCAAGTGCCCTTACTATACTTGAGAGATAAGGTTTGAAGTGTGTTCTATCTACTGTAAAAATCCTTAAGACTTGAAAGATAAGTTAAGGTATAGGCTTACTAGCCTTGGTCCCGTAGAGCTAGAATTGCAGAAGTTCCAACCTTGTTTTGGTTGAATTTTTAGTTGGCCAAATCACTTGGGTTTCCCAGCATTAGATTGGCAAGTCCATAGGAAATCCAATCCGTTGATTTGAGAACCAACACTCCCATCCTGTTCTCATATCTATTTGGAGTCATCTAATTACACCTATGTGCAATGAATTGTTACTTTTTTTTAAAGGAATTCATTTGAGCATTGGTTCGTTATTTGATCACCATTCATAATTGTAACATGCTAAGGATCATTCATTATGGGAACACTAAAAAAATAAAATATTGCATCAAAATCAACACCTAGATCATTTTCATGCTTGCTTATAATCATCAATTATTTTACCACTATAAACCTAGTCTTTCAAGAGGTTTGACTTAGGGGAATTTGACCTTAAGAAACTTCCAATCCCTATACAATATTTTTAAATACTATTATTCCTTAAATTTTAGCAAGGAGTAATGAAATCCACAAATTAGAGAGTAAAATTGTATGTTTCTCGTAACAGAATCGCACAACACAAGATTGACCTAGGGTTGCACAATTAACTTGCAAAAAAATTCAAGGTTGGTCTATGCTTTAAGCTCGTTCAATTCCAATATTGTGACAAATTAACTTTACAAATCATAACTTTTATATTCCTGGTTAGATTTTAAACCTAAGCAACCTCGTCTATTTATTGAATTTCCTAATTTAAAATGTATTATTCAAAAAAATTATCAGCAATTTAAGTTGTATTACATTATATTGATATTGAAAATAATTATAGTTTTCAAAGGAGTGGCTTAAACCACTTATTTAGAAATCATTAATTCATCTTTTTTAACCCCTTTTATGCAAAAAACCTCAGCTATTGTGAATATTCTAGTCATTCTACATACAAAAATATATAGTCACTACGTTATTCATCACTCTAACATGCTAAGGAGCGTTCATTATAGGAACACTAAAAATGAATATTACATCAAAATCAACATCTAGATCATTTACATGCTTGTGTATAATCATCAATCACGTTATCACTATAAAACTACTCTTTCAAGAGGTTTGACATAGAATAACTTGACCTTAACAATCTTCCAATCCCCATAAAATATTTTTAAATACTAATAGTCCTTAATGTTTAGCAAGGAGTAATGAAATGCACAAATTAGAGAGTAAAATTGTCTATTTTCTCATATCAGATCCACACAACGCAAGATTGACTTCAATTAACTTGCACAAAATTTCAAGGCTATAAAATTCAAGGATAGTCTACACCTTAAGGTCATTCAATTCCAATATTGTGACAAACTAATTTTACAAGTCATAACCTTTTACATTCCCAGTTAGATTTTAAAACTAAGTAACCCCGTCTATTCATTGAATTTCCTAAATTAAAATGTATTGTTCAAAAACAAAAATTGATCGATAATTTAAGCGGTATTATATTACATTGATATTGAAAAAATTATAGTTTTCGAAGAAGTGGCTTAAACCACTTATTTAAACATCATTAATTCATCTTTTGTAACCCCTTTTACAACAAAAAAAAAAAAACAAAAAAAAAAATCCCAAATATTTCTAATATTGTAGTAATTCTACATGCAAAAATATATAGTCACTATGTTTTGAAATAAGGCCTATGGCCAACACAATATTATATATTGTATGTGTAAAAGAATTAATCAAAAAAACCATACTACACTTAATTTAGTTTTGATTTCTTTTCTTGTTTCTCCTCTAGTGGTAGTCCTTAGTAAACATCACTTTCTTCTTCTTTTGAATTTGCTCATTGGTGGTCTTGTCTCTTCGTTCCCCTTCTTATTCCTGTAGGTGTAATTTGATGCATTGCCATCCTAGTTGAGCCTGAGCTCTTATAACTTATATATCCGATGAAGCACTCCATAGCAAGAATAGGTGCATGAGAAGGGTAAACTCTACAATGTGCAACTAGTTGCCTATATTGGCCTTGAAGCCATCACATAGGTTAGAGATGTTGATAGAAAGCTTCTAATCCATGACACCATTTTTATTTTACACATGAATTCATTTACCCACTGGGTGTCCTCTTTCCCTCCCAGTTCCAAGAACTGGGCCAAAAACTAGGAGACAACAGTGACAATTGTTTTGTATTTGTACTCAGCCACCATGTACTCATCTCCCAACATCATCTTCACCAATTCAATGAATATCAGATCATCAATGGTAAATACTTTCTTCAGTTGATCATCCAAAATCTTGCTAGATACAAAATATGTTATTGTATGCAATAAAAAATCATTTGATAAAGTTATATAAAGCAAGCTAAACAATCATCAAACTAATCAACTAGAAACATATTTAAGATTATACCAAGAAAGTTGGTCTGCTTTATTGGTTTGTTCTGTTACTCCTAAAGAGAGTTCGTTATCATTAGTTTTTTGCAAAGTCATATATCGGTGAAAGAAACCGAAGGAAGGAAGTCATACAATGAAGAAGACACAATCAGTAAAGGCAACCAAGACAACCATTGATCACCGAGTAGTTATCAGGTACCGAAAAGGTATCAAGCACCGAGCGAGCTACATATATCGAGTCATGCAAAGACAATTACTGAGAACTCAGATATACCGAGAAGAGAGTAAAAAGTTACCGAGTAAGCACAAGCATGTTTATCGAGCACTACAAAGCTGACATTTCATTTGAAATTAGATACATTGGATTTGGACACCGAGTAGGAAATGTTGCACAAAATTTGAGGTAAAAGTTAGTTGAGTCATTGGGACTCCAAACACATGATTGGATAGGATCACGAGGCAGATCCACCAATAAAGTTTCAGAAGGCATACACAATTGGAGATGCAACCTTAGTTTAACCATTTAATGTCCACCATTGATTCTTGATGCCCTAGATTCAGTTAACCGCCTGAATATTGTACAAGACATCAATTTTGAATGTTAAGCAGATTTAGAAAGATTTGATATTGTAGAGGGTTGACATTGTTGTTAAGATTTTTGATAGAGTTGAAAGAGTTTATGAAGATGTTGAAAGGTGAGGCAGAGGAGAGGTATGTAGAATGAAGTAGAACTTATGATACTAAGCTACCAAGTGCAAATAAGGTAATAGAGATATAAAAACACACTAAGTCTGGACAACATTTGATTGATGCACCTTTATCAACCATTTTGTTGTAATAAGTGAAGTACAAATCCAGCTTGTGGGTAGGCCCTAAAAGGTCTTGTATTTTGTAAATCCTTTAACTAGGTACATATCTTAGATTAGAGATTGTAAAATACTCTAACAAGGTAGATTGAATAAGTCTTTTGTACTCTTAACCAAGTATATTACTCCTAACGGGGTAAGCTATCAAAAGCAGCTAAATTTGTATCTCTAACCGAGCAACCATTTTACTGCAGTAGTGAAGGATTGTGGGTGTCATACCCACCATAGTTTTTTCCTCTAACAAATGATTTACGTGTGACCAAAATCTATTTGTTATGTGTTGCATATTTATAGTTTGTAATATTTACTTTATGTTCATTTTATGCACTGTATTCAACTCGGTAATAGATCAGAATGAATGGTTAAAAGTTATAAGGGTACTAATTCACCCCTCCCCTCTCAGTACATAACTTTCCTAAGTTATTCTAACTGTACTAACAATTGGTATCAGAGCTAGTCTCTTGAGAAAAGGGTTTAACCACCTAAGAGGAAAGAGCATGGCTATGGAAAGTTACAAGAAATCTAAGAAGATTGGTAGTCTTGAGTTTGAACTAGCAAATGCACAAGAGGTGATTGAAGATCTAAAAATAAAGTTGGAAAATTCCTTGAGAGTGAGGAAGCAATTATGCAATGAACTTAAATCCACACAAGAACATCTTGATAATCTTGAGACAACATATGAAAGTAGTTTGAGTGATGAAGTTGAATAGTCCATTGCAAAACTCTTTGAAAAGAACAAGACACTCACCGAGCAACTGAAGTCAGCAAAGAAAGACCAAGAAGCACAAAAACTAAGAATCACTGAGATACTTGACTCTAAGGGAGTAGTTGAAAATGCCCTAAAATTAGCCGAAGAAGATAAACAAAAGTCTGAAACTAAAATAGCTGAGAAAGAATCTGAGAATCAAGCACTGAAGTGCGAAGTTGAAAGATTGGCTAGTGAACTAAAAACTAAAAAAGAAGCCAATGAGGTACTAACGAGAAGTGATGAAGCACTAAAATCATTGGATGCACAGATCAAAGGTCAGAAACAAACTAGAGACAAAACTGGACTTGGATTCAATAGTGAGAGTACCACTGAGAAAGGAGAATCATCTAAGCAATCTGAAATCAAGACACTTCTACCCCATAGAAGATAAACAAGCCTAGTTGTTACCATTGTGGGAAATATGGACATACTATGAATGTCTACGGAAGCAAAAGAGGTAAGTCACCGAGCTCACCTAAGTTTGATGGGTATTTCTATAACTGTAATAAGTATGGGCACCGAGCATTTAGATGCAGATCAATAACTGTAAACAACACAAGGAAGCCTAAGTTTGATGGATATTGTAGTACTTGTAACAAGTACAATCACAAGTCTGAAGAATGTAGATCACCAAGGAGAAATGATAAATGGGTACCGAACTGACAAAACATGAAGAGTAACCGACAAAATACATCTATACCATGAGACTACAATACAAGGATATCATGTTTTGTCTATGGAAGGTATGGACGCGTAGCATCAAATTGTATGTTACTTCATGGCAGAAAAAACAATAGGAGAACTTGGAGAAACTCGAGAATGGTATGTTTCCATTGTCACAAGACATGTCACCTTGCCAAAGACTACTGGTACTGAGAGAAAACTCCAACCGAGGAAGAAACATGTAAGAAACCCAAAGTAAATGTTGAAGAGATGAGAGAGAAGATGAATAGGACATGGAAGAGAAAGACTATAGAAGATGGAACATCATTAGGAACAGTTTAAGGCACCACATCCTCTGGATCGGGTGCAATCGGCTCTACCTAATCAAACATAAGGTATGTATAAGAACTATAAAGTAATTCTTTAAATCTTAAATCGGTTCCTAGTATATGTGCAAAGATCTATATTAGCATATTTAGATGCATTCAGATACATATTGTTAAATTCATATTTCACATCATTTGGTAAGAAGTAAGTAAAGGTAATCGATAAAAGGGATCGATAAAACATTTATTATTATTTTATGACCGTTGGAAACCCTAAAACCCAGAGAAAGATATAAATAGACCCAGTTGTCTATCATTGTCACTTATCATTTTCAAGAGCATTATGAGCAAAGTTGCAGATTTGAATCTTCAAGGATATTCAAGCGATCAACAAGGTATTCTTAAACTATTACAATCTTTAGCAAGATAATTTGAACGTATTTGGATATGAGTTGGTGTTTCCCTAGTTTTGTTTGCACAACTGAACCAAGAAATGTGAAAGCCCTAAGTGAAGCTAATCAAGAATTTGAAAAGATGGAACCTAAGCCTAAGAACCCAGTTGTTGTAGAGAATGTTGAACCCGTAAACCCTAAGTATAAGCTACCTCCAACAATAGAAACATAACCTGATAAGACAAGAGCCCTAACATAAATACCACTGAGGGTTATATTGGTTGAAGATGTACGAACATTTATACATTGTAAAGTTGAGGAAATATGCATAGCGGAGATTGATAAGTCATTTCAGAGACTATGTGTGAATGAAAAGCTAAAATATGACCGCGTTCATCTGGAGACTAAGGGTTTGACTCATGCCCTTCATATACTGAAAGTATTCAAAACAAAGTGGGTAAGAATGGTCCTCAGTCGAGTACATGACCAATTCACGTGTCTTGACCAACCAGTAAAGATCACAAAAGATGTTGTACACATCATAATTGGTTACCCGATCGGTGACAAGTCAAAGGCTATAAGGAAAATTGAGATGAGAAAACTGAGTGAATTGACAAAGGCAAAATGAGATGGGAGAGGTTTGAAGACATCCGCTATTGAAGACTCTGAACTGAAATTTTCATGTAATGCTATATCCTAGCCGAGTATTTCAATCTTCAAGAGTTGACAACGTACCATGTGGAGATGTAGATTTGGCATACAAAATTGTGAAGGACATGTAGATTGACATCTGTGATATTTTGTTGAAGCAATTTTAAGACAACATGAATACCATAAGGAAAGCAAAGTCAAATAATTTGAAGTCATTATTGGTATGCATATATTTCTATTTTATGAATTTCTTCCCATCTATCGGTAATGTTACATGGAGCACTGAGAAACCTGTCATGTATCTAATAGATGATTACACCCCGAGTCTAGGTGAAGGTCTTGATATGATTATGAATTATTATTTCCTTAAGTTTCAAGCTAAGATGCATAAGAAGTACATGATAGCACCCAAATTGGTTGAAAAATATCATGACACCATATGTTTTGAAGTGGACACCGACACATGTATCATAAAGGCAGTTGAACCTAGAAGTATCTAGATACAACCTATGGGATATGAGATGGACACTGACTTTGCAACTCAACAAATATAAGATTTGTTAGCCAAGCCTCCTAACAAAAGAGCCAAAAGGTACGGAACCTATGAAGAGGTTAAAGATAAGAGAAAATAATAAATCCTAATACCTAAAGCCCAAAGGAGGACAAACAAAATAATTGAAAAATTATCAAAGAATCTCGAAGTTGATGATAAAACAGACGAGGATGAATCCTATGACACAAAAGGGATAGAGACACTAGCAATGAAGGCCTCACCAAGTGCTAATACAACCAGACCAAACACATGGTCCACAGTTACACTAAGAGAAAAAAGGAAATTAGAAGAAGATGAGCCAAAAGGTAAGACATATGTGAGAAGCAAGAAAGCTACAATTCTAACAAGGAGGAAATTGAACTTGAAAGAAGACAATGGGACAAACACTAAAGACCTAAGAAAACATAAGAACATAAGCTCAGGTAGAATACAAATGAATCTAGATGAGTCACTTGAGTTACCAAAGAAGAATGGAGTAATCTCCAGAATCAGATATATGAAGTATGACAACCAAGATGAAGAAGGTGAAACCAAGATAGAAGAGGCATTTTTTTTACTTTGAATAAGTTTGAACTTGAACCAATTGAAGTTGTAAACCATCTACCTACTGAATTAAATAACAAAATTGATGCTAGATGGAAGTATGCACAACACTGAAAATAAAATGAGGGAGAGATCCCTAATTATAGCACAACCTACTATGTCTGTAATTGAGATTGATGAGAAAATGAAAACCTACCCTAACCATTTTCTTATCAAAGGTGTATCTTTAAGGATCATGAATGGAGAGATAGAGAAAGTACAAGAAGAGACGATGTACAATGGAGCAAAATTCTTTCTATTTACATGGAAGAAAGACAAGAAAAGGTCAAGATACCAAAGAGAAAAGTAAGGAAGATCCTATTGACCTTACATTGAATAAAGAAGAAATTTTGATTGAAGATATTATAGAGGAGGACCCTACAACCAAAATTGTAGAAGATGAAGATGTGATGATAGAAAAGGACACAGAAATCGAACAAATAAATATAGTTGATTTTGTTGATGCAAAACGATTAGAGGAAGTTCTAGAACAAGTCAACGAGTTTTTAGATGTTAATATTGGAATGTATAATATGGAAACCAATATATAAGAGAAAGGCATTGAACCTCCTATGGAAAAAGAACAATGTGAAACTAAGGAGCCTGAGGCCACATAGCCTAACATAGAATAGAACAATGAGGTACCTTCTACCGAGGATACCACAATACATAAGGAACAATAAAAGGAACAAGAAAAGGACAAGACAAAGAACAGGCAGGAAGAACATAAGGAAGAAGATACGACAAAACACAAGAAAGAGGAAAAGACATAAGAGAAAACCAAAGAGAAACAAGAGGAAAATAAAGAAGAGTCACCAACAAACAAAGGTACTGACAAGCACGAATAAATTAAAGTAGAAAGTGTATCTGATGCATTAAAGACATCTCCATCAACCATATTGTCTACTGGTGATAGTATTATATCAAAGAAAAAGAAGAAATCTAAGAAGAAGAAGCATATAGACATGAGACAATCGATCATAATACCTAAGGTAGATCTGGAAAATATTGGATCTAATGAGATGAAAGAATATGCTAAGTTAGTAAGACTCAGGGCCATACAAAATAAATCACTTCAGAAGAAGAAATAAAATATTGTAATAGAATACAACAAAGAAGTATTACAAGAGATTGTGTCAGATACTACTACAAATGAGGATGCAAATCTACTTGATCAAGTGGAAGAACTGATTAAACAAGTGTGTGAACACCAAGAAACAATTAATGACACGATGAAGATTCATTAGAAGAGCATGGATAAAAAATTGTTAGAAGATATTTTGAAGAATACTGAACTTGACAAGGTATCTCTTTCTGAAGCATGCACTGACATGAAGAGAAAGTTCTCTGATATTCTTTTATTATCTCAACAATTTTGTTCCATTTCCAAATTTCTTAAAGAGATCAAGGAGAAAGAGGCAACTATTGAACAAGAGCTAACCGAGCAGCTAAAGAGCATTTCAACCAAGCCTGGATCCCTACAAGCTTATTACTCAAAGATCAAACAACTAATGGGAAAGAAATAAGAGCTCATAAATGCAGAGCACAAACTAAGGTTAGAAATCTTGGAGCTGCAAGCTACACTCATTCCCCACATGGAGTCTATGCGGAATCACTTGAAGAAAGCCAAAGATTTAATTGCCACTCCTGATGGCAGTTCATTAGACACTATTATTGGTATGGCAACAGATGTTGCTACTCAAATAGTTGTTATGAAAATACTAAAGGATACCTGGGAGGCATGCCTATCTGATGCAAAGTGTAAGTATAAACACATTTTTGACAAGATACCTCCAGAAGATAAGACTAAGTAATCTTTTGGCATATTTATCAAGAAAAGGGGATATATATATATATATATATATATATATATATATATATATAAGGGAGATATGTGTAGTAAAATTTTGAGAAGCATTATCAAAAGGGGAGTCATAACTTTTTGAAGTTTTGAAAATTTTGATGACTTTGAAGTTTTTTTTTCCGAAATGCCAAACTAATGTCAAAGGGGGAGATTGTTACCCCTAAAGATAGTGTGTTGTCATTAGTTTTCTACAAAGTCATATATTGGTGAAAGCAACCAAAGGAAGGAAGTCATACAATGAAGAAGACACAGTCGGCAAAGGCAACTGAGACAACCACCGAGCGACGAGCAGTTATCAAGTACCGAGAAGGTATCAAGTGCCTAGCAAGTGAAATATACCGAGCCATCCAAAGACAGTTACCGAGCACTCACATATACCGATAAGAGAGTACAAAGTTACCGAGTAAGCATAAGCATGTTTATCGAGCACTCCAGCACTGACATTTCATTTGAAATTAGATACATTGGATTTGGACACCGAGCAAGAAGCACTGCACAAAATTTGAGGTAAAAGTTAGTTGAGCCATTGGGACTCCAAATACATGATTAGATAGGATCACGAGGAAAATCCACCAATAAAGTTTCAGAAGGCATATGACATTGGAGATGTAACCTAAGTTTAACCACTTAATCCCCACCGTTGATTCTTGATGCCCTAGATCCAATTAACTGCATGAATACTGTATAAGACATCAGTTTTGAACATTGAGTAGAGTTAGAAAGAGTTGACATTGCAGAGGGTTGACATTGTTGTTAAGATTGTTGACAGAGTTCAAAGAGTTGATGAAGATGTTGAAAGGTGAAGCATAGGAGAAGTATGCAGAATGAAGCAGAGCTTATGATACTAAGCTACTGAGTGCAGAATAAGGTAACAAATATATGGAACACACGGAGTCTAGACAAAATTTGATTTATGCACCTTTCTTAGATATTTTTTAGTGAATTTTGTTGTAATAAGTGAAGTAAAAATCCTGCTTGTGGGTAGGCCCTAACAAGTCTTATATTTTGTAAATCCCTTAACCAGGCACATCTCTTAGATTAAAAATTGTAAAATCCTGTAACAAGGTAGACTAAATAAGTCTTTTGTACTCTTAACCGAGTATATTACTCCTAACAGGGTAAGCTATCAGAAGTAGCTAAAGTTTTAGCTCTAACCGAGCAACCTTATTACTGCAGTAGTGAAGGATTGTGGGTGTCATCCCCACCGCAGTTTTTTCTCTAACAAAGGATTTTTGCGTGACCAAAATCTATGTGTTATGTGTTGCATATTTTATGGTTTGGAATATTTACTTTATGTTCATTTTATGCATTGTATTCAACTCAGTAATAGATCAGAATGAATGGTTAAAAGTTTTAAGGGTACTGATTCACCCCTCCCCTCTCAGTACATAACTTTCCTAGGTTATTCCAACTATACTAACATGTTCTTCTCCACATCATCATAGTTGACATTGAAATGTCTAAATTAACTCCTTTTTCTCTACTCCAGCACTGGCTATCAAACAAAAGTTGTAATGAAACCCACTAGCACCGTCGTTCATTTTAAATTCTGCGCACACTTCAATAATCTGAAACTTCCCACTACACTCAATGCATCAGATTTACATGATCTCTCCCCACCTAATGTACCCACTACTCTTCCCAACAAATGCCTTAGAAATATTCCCATACAATTTTATCATTACCCTTCGTTAATGACAGTGGCCATTTGCCAATTGCGCCCATCATAATATTGCCAACTTGGTTAGTATGTAAAATTTTAAAATCTTTGAAGAATGATAATTTGGTACTTAACACACATAATTATTTTTCTAATGTTGTGTCACCTCATTGATAATTATGGTGAAAATAATTTTAGAATTTCCCTCTAAGTGTAACTTATCGATTTCCAATTTGCTTATCATGTTTATGGAAAGCAAGGCCACATTCACCTCCACAAGGTTGTTTGTCCCACTTTTGAGCTCCTAGAGCCAAGGTATTCCCAGTCCAATCACGAACCACACATGGTGCCTTTGAAGGCCCCAAATTTCCTTGGATGCTTGATGTAGGGGCATCTGAGGTTCTTGACAAATCTGTTGCAATCATTTTTTGGTTGCTTTGGAGCTCGGTTGAAGGATGGAGTTCCTAGTTGGAGTACTTGGTTGAAGGTTTCTTGGTCACTGTTGTTGGTTCGGTGGTTGGTTGCCTAATCTCGGTGTTAAGTTGCTCGGTAACTATGGTCGGTGCTCGGTTGGAGGTGTTGGCTCACCAATAGGCTTGGTTACTGGTGTTGGTTCTGCTTCATTGATGAGACTAGATTGCTGGCAATGGCTCGGTGTCACTGACGGGTCTCAGTGTCGGTTGTTGTTGCTTGGTAGTTTCACCGAGTGGGTGTCTAATGCTCAGTGGTCTATTTCACTGAATGGGTTTTATTGCTTGGATCTATTGGACGACTTGCTAGCTAACTTATGCATTTGATATTTGTTCATAATAGATTGTAATGGTTGACTGTCATTTAATATTTGTTTGCAAGCCGACTGGTGAAGAACACATTGGGTGTTGTGTTCTTGATGCCAACTTGTGTTTGTGAATTATTTATTTTGTAAAGCCGACTTGTGGCTGAGTTGTATAAAGAAAGAGGGTTTGGGTAGAGTGTTAGAGAAGATAGAGGAGATACGCGAGATGATCTAATGTAAGGTCTGTAGATCTGAATTTGGTGGAAGATACCTTGGAGGGCTAGTAGAATGTTGGCTTAGGAGGCAAGAGGATTGTTTGGTGGCTTACGAGCACAAGTTTAGATTCTATCTTGGAGTTCCTACCAGATTGTTGTGTGGCATGTCACAGATCTGGGCTAGTCAAGAAGGTGATCTGAAACTCGCATAGATCTCGGTGGAAATCTTATTGTGTTTACATTTGTATTTGGTTGAAACCGAGAAGGCCTTATAGCCTGACATGTTGCATGTAATGGGAATTATGAGATAATATAAAGTTGATATCGATATATACTATGTGGATTTGTTCTTGTTGTTGGTTGCAAGTTTGGACAGTCCTTTATTGGATCCTCTGAGCTTGAATGCGTCAAGTGATATCAGAGTTAGTTCATTTCTTGTGGAGTATAGGGTTTTTGAAGATCTTGGAAGATGCCTCTGAAAAAATTGAACCCTGGGATGGTTGATTGGATTTTTGATGTGGCGTGTCATAGATTTGGGATAGTCAAGAAGGTGATCTGAAACTTGCATAGATCTCAGTGGCGATCTTATTGTGTTTACATTTGTATTTGGCTGAAACTGAGAAGGCCTTACAGCCTGACATGTTGCATGTAATGGGAATTATGATATAATATAAAGTTGATATTGATATATCCTATGTTGATTTGTTCTTGTTGTTGGCTGCAAGTTTGGACAGTCCTTTATTAGATCCTCCGAGCTTGACTGCGTTAAGTGGTATTAGAGTTGGTTCGTTTCTTGTGGAGCATAGGGTTTTCGAAGATCTTGGAAGATGACTCCGAGAAAATTGGACCCTGGGATGGTTGAGGATCTGTTAGTTGAGATCTGTGGTGAGATGAAGAAGTTGAAGACTGAGGTCTTAGAAGAGATTAGGGCTGCTTTTGTTGAGCTCGGTAACCCTAGATCTGTTGGTGTTGTTGAACTTTGGACAAAGGATATGATAGATTTGTTGATGGAGAAGTTTCACATGTTTGAGGAGAAAATCATGTGCAGACTTGGAAGAAGGCTTGAGGAGTTAACTGATCGGTTGGCAAAACCGAGTGTGTGTAATGTCTGTTGGCATTTACCAATCAGACCGAGGCTTGTTTGGACGGTGTGAAGACTTGTTCAGAGGAGGAAGGAGCAAGTTGACGTTGTTGTTGCAGAGGTGGTTGGTTTTCATACTTAGATGGATGGATATGCTATGAGAATTGTAGAGCATCTTGTTGTTGATGATGAGATTGCTGATAAGGAGGAAGATGTTGATTGTTTTGTTGATCGGTATGAGGTTTTGGATAAGACTGGTGAAGATGGTGGACATCTTGATATGTTGTTTGTTGATAAGATTAAGTTCTTTAACGAGGTTATTATTGTTGATGGCAATGTTGGAGAGTTGCAGAATGACTTGGTTTGGTTGGATGTGCTGATGTGGAGGTTGTGCTTCTTAATCTTGAGGATGTGGAGACCGATGGTTAAGATGAGGTGGTGGATTCCTGATTTACTTATGGAGTCTAAGTGTGGGATAAACTTCTTTTGTTACCCCAAGTATCTGATGCAGGGGCATATTAGGTTCTTGACAAATCTATTGCAATCATATTTTTGGTTTCTTTGGAGCTCGGTTGAAGGATGAAGTTCTTGGTTGGAGTACTTGGTTGAAGGTTGCTCGGTCACTATTGTTGGTTCAGTCGCTGGTTGCTCGGTCTCAGTGTAAAGCTGCTCAGTAATCATGGTGGGCGCTTGGTTGGAGGTGTTGGCTCACCGAAGGGCTCAGTTATAAGTGTTGGTTTTGCTTCACTGACAAGACTTGGTTGTTGGTAGTGGCTTGGTGTCACCGATGGGTCTCGGTGTCAAATGTTGTTGCTCGATAGTTTCACTGAGTGGGTGTCTGTTGCTTAGTGGGCTATTTCACCGAATGGGTTTTATTGCTTGCACATGTTGGTTGACTTGCTGGCCGACTTATGCATTTACTATTTGTTCATCATGGATTGTAATGGTCAAATGTCATCTAATATTTGTTTGCAGGCCGACTGGTGAAGAACACATTGGGTATTGTGTTCTTGATGTTGACTTGTGTTTGTGATTTATTTCTTTTGTAAAGCTGACTTGTGGTTGAGTTGTATAAATAAAGAGGGTTTAGGTAGAGTGTTAGAGGAGATAGAGGAGATAGGTGAGAAGATCTGATGTAAGGAATGTGGATTTGAATTTGGTGGAAGATACCTTGGATGGCTAGTAGAATGTTGGCTTAGGAGGCAAGAGGATTGCTTGGTGGCTCGCAAGCACAAGTTTAGATTCTGTCTTGGAGTTCCTACCAAATTTTTGTATGGAATGTCACAGATCTGGGCTAATCAAGAAGGTGATCTGAAACTTGCAGAGATCTCGATAGCGATCTTATTGTACTTACATTTGTAATTGGCTGAAACTGAGAAGGACTTACAATTAGACATGTTGCATGTAAGGGGAATTTTGAGAGAATATAAATTTGATATTGATATATCCTATGTTGAGTTGTTTCCACTGTGTTGTTCTTGTTGTTGGCTGCAAGTTTGGAAAGTCCTTTATTGGATCTCTGAGCTTGACTACATCAATGCTCTATCAAAATTAATTTTGATCTAGCCTTCCTATAGTTTTATCCAATCCACATTCTCTATTTGGTTGAGGATGGATGAACCCACAAATGCCCCTTATTAAATGATGTTCAATTATTAATCCTCAACTATTAAATAAATATGGTAAATTTATTTGTATTTATTTTATATACATTATTCGATCAATTTACATTAACCCTAAAAAAGCATTTTCGAATCACATTAACCCTAAAAATTTGTTTCCAATTCACATTAACCTTAAAAAATAGTTTTCCCTATAACAATCTTTGATTTCATGCAAGTAGGTTTCCACAATCCATAACAATGTTCTTTATGCTTCTAGATCTTTGATTGTGTGCAAAATTTTGAGTCAACATTTCAGGTCACACTCTGTGAACCATCATCAAGACATTTTTCTTCTCCTTTGAGCTCTCTCTTGTCCTGATGATGGTTCACATAGTGTGACCCAAAACATTGACTCAAAAGTTTGCACGGCTCGGCTTAAACCTCGCACACCGTGCTGACAAAGCTTAGTTGGTCGGGCCCACTAGCCAATCTTTGAATGGAATTTTTCTGTTTCGTTTGCCATTCCCGTTTCTGTACACATGAATCATTTGAAATTGTTTTATTTATCGTTTCCCTTGTACAACGTTCGTTTGCTACAAATTTATAAGTGGAGAGAAGGGCACTATAAATATGCACACAATATATTTTCACATAATGTAAATTTGTGCCTAAGTGTAATTACAAAACTGTGTGTTTTTGTATTTTCTTTTCAATTACGTTTCATTATTTTTATTTTTAATAGGTTTTATATATATATATATATTTGAATTTGATTTTTTTCTTTTAAATAAAACATATTTTCTTAGAAAATTATTTAATTTTATTATTCATTATTTATTATATTAGATATAGTTAATCAATTAATAATTAATTTCAAACTATAAAATTTAAATAGATACATAAAGAAGTGGTCAAAATTTATAATTTGAATAAATATAATTTTTTAATGTTAATATAATAATTTTATATTCTTATAATAATTTAGAATATAACATGTTTATTTAAAAAATATTTAGATTTTAAAATATTATGAATTAATATTTTATTAATTAATATTTAATTTTTAAGTGTGTTTGAGTTGGAGTAGTGCAGGGATGAGTTTTTGGGAACTACTAATCATCAAACAATGGTCAAGGGTAAGTGCACCAAGATGGTGAACAAAAAGGGGGTATAAGTGACCACTTTTTTAATTCTAAAATCGGGGAAACCTAAACTTCACAGAGAGATTTGAGGGTCATGCACTCAAAACAACTAGGATTTGTGCAAAGAATAAGAATTGTAGTACTGTGAATATAGTTTCTAAACTACTAATTTTTTTAAAAAATGGATAAGATTAAGATGGTCAAACACTCCGTGCACAAACAATTATTCTTGATTTTTTTAGAAAAACATAACATAGTTGTTTCTGTGTGCTTCACAAAAGATATAGCCAGATTTAGTATTTTTCAAAACCCTTTGGTAGGATGATAGGTAAGAGTGAGATCTAGAAGTTGTGTATTTTTTATGTAATTTTCTATTAATTATTTTTTTAATGATTTTTTGAAGTGACCGCATCCTGAAAATCTGGTACCTATTTGCGTGCTGAGCATAACTTGCATCAAAATAATCAGAAATGCAAACTTTTTTTAAAATGTGTATAGAATCAAGTGAAGAACAGTAATATGTGATTTGTTTTGAATTTGGTCAGTTATATCAAAAGCTATTAAAAAATGGTAGACATACGTCTCTAAGGACTGTCAAGCCACTGGTTATGAAAGTTAAAGCTTACTATGTTAATGTTGTCCAAAAATAGAAAAAATTATATAGTTAGAAAGATGAGAAGATGTGTGAGATTATGGTGGTAATTTTAGAGATACCCACTTTATTATTTGTAAACCTGATGACAACAAAGTCGAGAAATCATCTTGAAAGTTTAAAAAAATGTGTAATCGAAAGTAGTTACACTATACTAATGATCTTTTGTAGGTTTATATCATTAAATAGTTTCAAATACTCATAAATTTAAGTTGTTATATTCAAGTAAGCACATTTCATAAAGTTATTTTAAAAGATGGGTTTATTTATTTTATATTTAATAGGCAACTATTTCCATATCTTTTACATTGAAAACGATACATTTGAGATTGATTTTTTTTGAAATAAATGTCAATTTAAAATGTTCTTTAGAGTGATAGAGGTAACTCTCTATATTCTTTTTTATTGATAAACAAAACACTATTTAATAATAATTAAAAATAATAATTTTGAACATTCCAAATCAATTAGTATTGAGTGAGTGCATAGTAACTCAAGATTTTCTGATAGATTCCATTATGTATGATATATGTATTATTTAAATGATGAGTATAATGTAATGTAATTATAACTTCATGTCCATACTCACTAAATTGATTAGGATGGAGAGGCGCAGAGAATGGGCGGGAGGAGGTCGATTCAAAAATCTTCGTCCCAACGGCTACTGGAAGCCGAATGGGCAACTGTAGATGCGAAGACCTTTCATTAATCATGTGGGCTTGGAATATTCTGGAAATCAGTGGAGAAAACGTTTGATAAATGACAACAAAAAGAAGGTATGGGAACAATCCAAGCTGAAAAACTTTCAAAACCCTCGCGTAGGGCCGAATCCCCCCTTTTCAAATGCGCAACCAAAAAATAGAACCTTTGCTAATGGTGATAATCTCAGGTTTAAAAATAGATGGAATCAGATGCCATCTGAAAGGTTTTTTGACTTTCGAAAGATAGAAAGGAAGTTCTAGAGATTGAAAGATGTGGAAATTGCAAAGGAGACACCCTCACAGGTATTTCCTAGCGTTGAAATCACAAATATTTCTACCATTTTTATTGAAAATATGGTGTGGTGTGAATCTATTAGCTTTCTAGAGAGTCATGCTTTCTTTATGAAATGGGTCGGGAAATGGCCATCTCTCAGTAAGATTAGAGATTGGTGTCATAAAAATTGGGGGCACACTTTCACTCTGAAAATAATGGCTAATGGATTTTGTTTCGTTACTGCTCCATCTACCAAAGATAAGGAATGGGTGCTGAAAAATGACCCTTATTTGATTGATGGTAAAGGTTTATATATTATAGAATGTTCTCAAAACTTTGATCCTGAAAAAGAGAAGATCAAAGAACTACCTATTTGGGTTAAGCTACCTATTTATCACATGAATATTGGGGTTTTGAAACCCTAGATATTATAGGAAACCACCTAGGTAGCTTCCTTAGGGCTGAAGAATGTTTACTAGATAGCAATTTGTCAACCTGCCCTAAAATTCTGATTATGTGGCAAGAAGTGCACCCTCTGCCTAATACTTTGTTGATTACAACTAAAAAAGGAGTCTGGAAACAACTTGTAGTTGAGAAAGACGTTGAACCTCATAAGGACAACATAGATGGGCACACACCTTCTGTCGACTCTAACTCCAATAGCAAGGGCAAAACTAGTGAAGCAAATGTGATAAATAACAAAATTATCACAATCACTGAACATAGCTTCAGGATTCAGAAATCAAAAATAGAACTTCAACAGATTATCTCAGAGAAAATGGATGAGAGGCTAGAATCTATAACACTCCAAGGGACAGTAGAGGGAAGCTCCAAAGAGGCCATTGATTAGATTCTGGAAAATGAATGGAGATTTGTGAATACCATTCAAACTCCACCTATAGGCCTGTCTGAAGATGGGGAGAATACATTCAACACAGAAGTGGCAGACCCCCTAGCTAATTTTAAAACATGTGATGGGGGGCAGAGAAATGATGCCAAGACATGGACTAAACCCTCAACCGAGCTCAATATAGTCAGTCTGGAACCTTGCAATGTTCTTTCAGATGGGGGAGATAGGTCAGATTACACACCTATGGATGCTTTGATCAATCACCAGGAAAATTTGGGAAGCCCGCCTGTAGATGCCCAAATCCTTACCACATGCAGCATGGATCTTGATTGGAGGGTAAGGGCAGGGATTTTGCATTAGCCATCTCAAAAGAGAATAGCTTACCTTCATATCATAGCAGGCAATGCCCTGCTCTTGAAGCTTTTCCTCAAATCCTACAAACCAAGGAGCTAGTTATGGAAAACAATACAAATGTGTATGGTTTTTTATAGGAAGAAGGTTTCAAAGACATTCAGATTTCCCCCATTAGAAATATGGAAACTTACTTTGAAAATGCTAAAGACAACAATGGCAAATTGAGTGATTCTATTTCAGATTATCTTTCATAAATAAATGAGGAGGATAATGAATTTGGCATTACAGACACATATAATGTGATGGAAGTTTGAACAATTGAACAACACTCTTCTGATAAATTAAAACCATCCTTAGGGGAAAAAAGAGGAGAGGAAGAAAATATAATAAGGTTAAACTAGCCTTAGCTGGTAGTGCAGCAAACCAGTGAAAATTGCTGAGATCGGGGACGGGATATGCCCCTCCCTGAGAGCCATGAAAATCTTATCATGGAATGTCAGGGGCTGCAATGCCCCTGACAAGATTTGCCTAATCAAAAGAGGCTTTGATAAGGTGAAACCAGATCTCATTTTTTTACAAGAGACAAAGCTTAGTGGTGAGGAGATTCAAGGTTTTCCTAATAAATTCATTAGATGGAGATGTTTCTCAGAGGCAATTGGGGCCTCAGGGGGTTTAAGTATCTTATGGGCAGATGCGACTGTAGATGTGACAGTCATTGAGAGGAATAGATCTTGGATTTGGGTGGAAGTGAAATCAAAACAACTTCTCACAAGGTTTAAAGCAATGAACATTTATGGCCCAACCAATCCAGCTCTAAAACATGCTCTTTGGTAGGAGCTTTCCAATATTCTTATTCAAAAGCAAAATGAGATCTTTTTAATGGGAGGAGATTTCAATGCAATTCTTAATCCAACTGAGAAGAAAGGGGGACTGGGCCAGACAAAGCCAGATGGATTTTTCAGATTTTGTGACAAATAATGGTCTGATAGAGCTAGATTTAAGAAATGGACAATTCACGTGGACAAACAGACGCAATGGTTTCTTGAACATTGCGATCGATAGATTTCTACTGGCTGAAAATTGGGCAACCACCAATTGGACGTGTAATACTGAGATTTTACCACTAACAGGACCAGGCCACTATCCAATTAGTTTGAGGCTTCAGGAGGACAAAGCACCTTTCAAGTTTGAAGCCATGTGGCTGCGACATGGAGCCTTTCATGCCCAAGTTAAAGTATGGTGGAATCAGACACCGCTTAGAAGAGGTAATAGGGCTTTTATTCTTTTTAAAAAGTTACAATTCATGAAAGAACAAATGAAAATATGGAATAGAGACGTGTTTAAGAACATTTTTGCTGAAAAAGAAAACATAGAAAATGACTTAGAAGCCCAACACTCCCAAGTAATTGAAAATGGTATGAGTGAAACTGATTTTATTGAAGAAAACAGATTGAATAAACTATACACTGAAGTTTTAACCAGGGAAGAAACTTATTGGAGGCAGAAATCTAGAGAACCGTGGCTCAATGAAGCGGATAAGAACACATCCTTTTTTCATAATTCAGTCAAAGTTAGAAGGTCACAGAACAAAAATTTTTCTATACAAAACAATCATGGTGACTTGGTGCATGATCTGGAGGAGATTAATCAAGACACAATCATATACTTTAGAAATTGTTTCTAGGAGGATTCAGCTGACCAAAACATAGACCTGGACTTCCTAACTATTATCCCAGAATGTATCACGGCTGATCAAAATAATATGCTCAAACAACCATGTTCCTTTGAAGAAGTCAAGAAGGTTGTTTTTTATTTAGGTGCACAAAAGGCTCCTGGACTTGATGGTTTTTCAACAATTTTCTTCCAAAATTTTTTGGACACGGTAGGCGTTGAAGTGTGGGAGGTGGTTGAAGAATCAAGGGCAGGGGGTTTTATCTTCCAAGATTTTAACAATACCTTGATTACCCTTATTCCGAAAAAGGAGGAAATAATCTATTGTGGGGATTTAAGACCGATTTCGTTATGCAACACTATTTATAAAATTATTTCAAAGGTGATGGCGAATAGACTGAAAGGGGTTTTATAGTCGATTATATCTGAGGAACAAAGTCGATTTACGCCTGATAGATCAATATATAAAGGTATTATTGTAGCCCATAAAGTTATACATACTCTTAAACAATATAAAACTGAGAAGATGATCAAACTTGACATTAGGAAGGCTTATGATGCAGTCAACATAGATTTTCTCATTAAATTCCTTCAATGTTTTGGTTTCTGCAAAGAACGGATATAATGGGTTGAAAGTTGTATAAGCACTCCTAGATTCTCAGTTTTAGTTAATGGAAGCTCACAGGGCTTTTTTACCTCCAATAAAGGCCTCCGACAAGGAGACCCGTTATCTCCCTTTTTATTTATTATTATGGTAGAGGCTTTATGGAGGTTAATCAGATTCAAAAGACAGACAAATCACTCATTTACAGTTTGCGGATGACACAAATTTAATGGGCGATGCCTTCCCTAGGGAAGCTAGAATTATCAAAGAAACTTTAGACACTTACAACAAGGCTTTAGGACAGTGTGTAAATTGGCATAAATCAGAGATCTATTTCTTTAATGCAGACCTTCGAAAACAAAGGGACATAAGCAGAATTATAGGCATTAGGGCAGGCAAATTACCGAGTAAACACCTTGGTATCCCATTATTTAGTGGTGCTTCTAAGGCAAACTTATGGAAGGATCTTGTAGGAAAATGTTCCAAATGATTGGAAGGATGGAAGAGCTGGCTCACCTTTGCTGGAAGGATCCTTCTTCTAAAATCAATTATTTGCGTCATTTTGGTCTTTTCAATGTTGTGTCTAAAGATTCCCAAAAAAATTACTCGAATAATTGAACAAAGGATGAGAAAATTTCTATGGAATGGTAAAAGTGTGGAAGATAAAAGACCTTTAGTTGCATGGAAAAATATATGTAAATCCAAAGGAAGTGGAGGTGTTTGGCTGAGGGATTGGAGCTTAATGAATGAGGCCTTGGGAGCGAAATTAGTATGGACTATTTATCAAAATCCAAAATAACTGTGGGTAAAGATTATTAAGGCCAAATATTTGGATTCCATGGACAATGACATAATTCTCACAACACCAAACCCACCAAAAGGTTCTGCTGTTTGGAATTTCATCACGAGTTGTAGACCAGTAATTATACAACACCTCTCATGGCAAGTTGGTAATGGACATAAGGTGAAGTTTTGGGACGACTCATGGAACGGTTATTAGATGCTTTCTTCAAAGCCAACATATCAAGATATGAGAACCTTTTTCTCTAACAGATGGGGTGAGCAGTTATACCATTACGTGAAGTTACAGTAGGGACCTTTGGGTCAAGTATGGGGGTGGAAAAATCTAGATAATTTGGGGATTAATGCACAACAAGCAACAACTATGAAAGAAATTTTTGAACATCGAAGCGTGCTTATAAATCAAAGAGGATTTGATAAAGTGGTGTGCGGCTAAAAGTGGTAATTACTCAGTCAAACTGGGTTATTAGCTTTTAGATAGACGTATAGATGTTGGGGATTGGCCTTCTAAGTTGTTTTGGAGTAAGGAGTGCCTCCCTAAAGCAGGAGCTTTTGCATGGCTTGCAGTCAAGGAAATAATTTTAACAGGGATTAGGAGACAAAAATTTGGTATACAGGGACCGACGAGGTGTCTCTTATGTGAAAAAGGTGAGGAAGATGTTAATCATTTACTTTTAACATGCAAGATAACTTCACAATGCTGGGATATGCTCAAGGATAAATTGGGATGGCATGGCCCTCTCCCTAACATGTTAAAAGATATTTTTTGCAGTTGGTCGACATCACCAATGAAATCTACTTTCTCATTAGTGTGGGTTAATAGTCCATCTATACTCATATGGGAAGTGTGGAAGGAGAGAAACCGAAGACTCTTCTAGGACAAACAAGAAGACTTAGAGAGATTGAAATTCAGAATTAACCATGTCATTAAAAAAGTCACAAATGCAAGCACTTCCAAGATATCAATCACCACCCCTTTCACTTTGATGGATCAACAATTACAGAGAGCTTGGCCAGGGATGAAGTGCAGAATAGGTCAGGTCGGATCCGATAGAACAAACAAAAGATTCGAGATGTTGTAAAATGGATAGCACCAGAAGAGGGCTAGATTAAGGCAAATTTCAATGGGGCCACAAAAGGTAACCCAGGGCCATCTGAGGCAATTGCTATTCTAAGAGACCATAATGGTGATATTCTAGCTTATGGAGCACAAAAGTTATGTGTAGGGACAAATAATGTTTTTGATTAAGGTTAATCTAGGTTTTGAAGGGACCCCGAAACCCTTTACAAGAAGGTTACAGAAGATTTTCAAAGAGGCACTCTAAAATGAAACGAATCGAGTCCAAAGCGAGGGTTTTACAACAGGCTCCCTCAACCTAGACAAAAATAAAGGTACCAAAAAAGGAAATCTAGAACCTCAACAAGAAAAAACGCAGCAAGAAGAACAACACAATTAAGTCCAGCAACCCTTAAGCTACCAACAGGTAGCAAAAACAGCTGCCAGTAAAGGAAAGCCCAAAAAAATTATTTCTTCCCCTTCTGGGAACGAAGAGACATATCAAACGAGGGTGGATGTTTTGATTTTTTTTTCCTTTAACAGAAGTCCACCCATCTTCCACTTTCTTGGCCGATTCCTACCTAGAAATCGAATCAAGTATCGGGACACCCAAAACCTGAGAGTCAAGAGATTGTCCTAGGATAGGGCCAGGAGAAACCAACGAAGCATTGATAATAAGAGGAACAGAAGCCTCACTACCAGCAGAGCCCCAAATAACTGATTCCATACAAGGAGACATCCCAGGGAAGGGGACTCCCTGGGAAGTGTCAGAAGCGGTCCCAAGAGGCACATTGGCCTCAACATTCTCCTGAGAAGAAGATACAACCTGATAAAAACTTCTGGATGATGAATCCTTAACAATAGAATAATGTTGGGAGGAGGCCCCCTTCCACCAAGAGGATGGTTTTTTAACCTTTTCCAATCCACACTGGTCTGCTAAGTGACCAGTTTTAAAGCATCTCCTGCATCTGAAGGGGAGAACCTCATAATCCAAAGATTGGATCCATGACCCTTTAGAATGCTTCAACATTATCTTTTCTGGAAGACCCTTGGAAGTGTCCAAATCAACCATAATCCTAGCATAAGTTGAGTGAATAATATCATCTGATTTGTCACCAACCATCAGGAAGTCCCCAAGAACCCCACCCACAGCCTCAAGAAGAGAGTTAACCCAAAAATGAAGAGCGAGGTGGGGAAGCCTCACCCAAGTAGGAACCTTTGAGAAAGACTCAGAAGAGGCATCAAAATTGGGATGCCAAGGCTTCATCATGAGCATACACCGTGCATCCTAGCTTAAAAAATGATCACATAGAATCAAATTCCTATCTACAGCCATCTCAAACTTGGCAATGAAAAAACCCCTCACCATAGGGAAAATGTGAACAATTTCAAAAATGATTGGTTCCCAATGGTGAGAGATCCAAGCATGCAAATCAGAAAGACTCGGTCGGAGGCCCTTAAACCTACATATAAGACCATGTTCCTCAAAAACTGAGGATGCAACTTCAATGTCTTTTACAACCTCTTCATCCAGAGAGAGGATTAGAGGGTTAGAGACATAGAAAGGGGCAGCACCCCTATCTCCAGAAACCGAAGACCACTTTGAGGCAACAAATTTTCGCTAGGAGGAGCCCCCAGAAGCAGGATGATCTACAGCAAGCACCAAAGGAACAGATCGGGGGCCAACATCCCCAACCGTCGTCG
>MU226969.1:289310-308183 GCA_018584345.1 Thuja plicata | reverse complement strand
TAAACAAAGTAAATAAATGAATTCACCTTGCTTGTATAGAAACCCTTGTGGAGGATTTGAATCCTTGGGTCCACAAGTATGTATGCTCCAAAAGAATGTAGAATGTAGAATGTAGGATGTCTCAAATAAATTGTTTGTAGATCTTCACCACCAATATTGAATGGATCTTGGAATAAGAAGAGGATTGCATGGATATGGATGGAGAAATCTTCAACAAAAGGGCTCCATAGAGCTTGAATCCTTCAATGGCTACCAATGGATCTTCTTGATGAATTGCATGCTTGAATGTATTTGAATGCTAGAGAGTAGATGCTTGCTTCAATGGATTATGCATAGAGTTGTCTTTCACACTTATATTTCACTTAGTTGATGGTTCCTATTAGAGAAAATGAGAGGAGAAAGCTTCCTTATATATGAATCTAGGGCACAATCTTCTAGAGAGTCCTACATAGGAGAATTAAATTTCAATTAGACCTATACCCCTATAGTGAACCTATATAAAATATAATTTCAAATGTTGTTGCCTAGAAGACCGAAACAGCCGACCCGGAAGTGGGAATTAAATCTTTCCGAAGCCTGACATCCGTAAACCCTGAAAACTTGAAATCTGGACCATGGGTCAAGGTTGAGGTTGACTTTGACCTAGGTCAGGGTCAAGGTCGACCTTGACCTAGGTTAGGGTCAAGGTTGACCTTGACCCAGAAGGTGGACCTTGATCCTGAGGTCAAGGAACTCAGGTTTGTAGGTCAGGGTGCCAGAAATAGGTTGGAGAGAAGTGGAAAAGGGGGAAAACAGGGGTAAAATCTAGATCCAAATCAGAGACCCATTCAAGGTGCTTGATATGACCCCAAACCACTTACTCGGAGGGCTAAACCAGTCCAAAATGGAAGTGCTTCTATTTTCTGACGATATAAGTGGTAAGGAATCCAAGGAAAGCAAGGAGGAAAGAGCTATTATCCTAGAGGAGAATGGAACCACAATCAATGATGAAGAGGTTAATGTTCACATGGATATTGAGGCCATTAACAATGTTGGTACTATTTCATGTTTGAAACACGCCTTATAATTTTTTAAGTCTCCTGTCATTCATGATATCCAAAGTTTAAAATCATGGTTAAAAATTGTTCTCATGCCACTACAAATTCTATTTTTAACCCTTGACCCAGCTGAAAATGTTGAAAAAACCATGTCTCATGTTTTCGAGTGTAATTTTGGTCAAAAAATCCTAAGCGTTGAAATGTCTTTTAATAAGTTTCAGTGAGCCGTTAAGCCATGAGTTTGAAGCAGGAAAATTGATTGCAAAACGTGTGGCCACTCCAGTCGAATTCAATATTATTGATTGATTTGATTGAAGCCATAAAACTGGTTAATTCGACTTGAAGCCGCAATCATTTACCAAAGTGATTCGAGCAAAGAACAGAATTGTAGAGATATTCAGCTCCTCATGACAAAACTACAGAATGAGTAAGTCTTCTCTAATTCAGTGAAATTTAGGTTCCTAGTAGGAATTGTAATTCAGAAGGCTTCGAAAATTATCGTTTCAAAACCCAAATTTTATCTTAGCAAAAAGCCTTAGGTTCAAAATGGCCCCTAGGATTGAGATCTCTGGAGAAGTAGATTACCAAAAGAGAAATGTTAGGGAGGATCTATTGCAGCAATTGAATGGATCCATGGGTGATGCAACCCAGATCAAGAGAATAGTTCCATCACATCCCCGTTTCAAAATAGGAGAAGGCTTGTATGACTCGGGTAGGTGGGCAAAAGATGTAAAAACTAGTCTGAATGGTCTAACTTTGTTCAAAAATGCATATAGCCAAAGGAACACATCTACCCCAGATTGTAACATATGGGACTTGGATGTAGGAAAGTTGATAGTACCCGAGGTATTCATGGATACAGATTTTTTCACTATGATTTCCAACACTTATGACAAAGTATCCAGGGTTGTCAGGGATACAAAGGGAAATGTGCTATTGATCGTCTCAACTGATGAAATCAGAAGAATTTTCAAGTTGAATGATACTTCAATACAAATGGATGATATTGACTTTGAATACTTCAAGCAAGTATACCAGGCTCAGAGGGATTATTACAGAAATGAGGCCTTGAGGGGATACTTTAACAAGATAGGGGACCTGATTGTAGTAGGGCCCAACACACCAGAACCGTTTAAATTGGATTATTTCAATGGCAAGGCCAAGAAAATGTATAGTGCCCTGTGCCAGGAATCTAGGAGAAGATGAAGAAGTAACAATGCCTGTCCACATAATGCTTATGGTGGTTCAGATTCTACATCCCCACTTATCAGTAGTCTTTGACTATGCCTCTTACATTGCCCAACAAATGCATGAGGGTTTGACAGGTATCCAAGACAGTAATATACTTAAGCCAATGGGATGGTATTCCCTTATGATGCATATGTTTTTGTTTAATAATGCTGACTTCTTTGAGGAAGAGATGAACCAGACTAAGTTCCAAGGTGATGAGGACTTGCCTGTTCAGATGTGGAGTGTTGATCTATCATGGGACAGAAAAGAAGCTAGTTATGTATACTTTGATAGGGTTTTTGCTACTAGGCTTAGGTCATTGTTGTGAAATCAGAATGCTAGGATCCATACAAACATGATGAGGTTGCTAAGACCCATGGAGTTTTCCCCAGAGCTAAAAATTGCCCATAATTGGGGAGATTTGATTTTATACCCTATTTCTACAGTGATTAGGGTTTATGGATTCAGGGGAACCCCAAATGTTTTGCCCTACAGAGTGCCTTTGAAGATTGGAATTGCAAAGGTTTTGAGGCAGTTGGGTGGACTACAGGAGGAAGCCCTAATAGGCAAAATGAAGGGAAGCATCTTCCCTACTCTCACAAGAGCCCATCATTTCATTATAGTGAAGGGTGGGTGGGCACAGTTTGACAAGTATTTTGAACCTTACCACTTAGCAACATCTATGTCCAGATGTGCAGATAATGAGGATTTTATAATGGGTATGTTCAGGAAAAGAACCAAGTGCTTAACTTTAGAACACCTGTTTAATTTCCCTGAGGATATTATCAGAAATGTTTTTGATCTAGGTGACTAGGAGGTTAGGAAAGAGAAATGACTGGTGTACAAGAAGTCTTTGGACTTTGTACACAATTTTGATAAGTCTTATAATCCTTTGAAGGAATTTTTCCCTTGGGCCAAGAAAATTGAGTCCCTGATGACTTTATTTCAGGGAATCATGCAAACCCTTAGTGAGAAGAGACAGAGGATAATGGAAGCTAAACCAGAAAAGGCTCATGCTATTTTGAGCAAACTTTCACAAGGAAGAGTGGTCCCACCAGGGAACTATGTGGTGTACAAGAGGAGAGGGTACACTACTATTATGCTCAAAGTTGATAAACCCTCTGAATATAAAGGAAAGAGGTTAGCAAGTACTAGTGCACAAGAAATGCCCTCTCCCAAAAAATAAAAGGTGGAGGAAAAAGAGTAGGAGAGTGAGTTGTACTCTCCCTCCCAGTCCCCTATGCATTTTGATGACCAAGCCATTGCTAAGCAATTGGTTCAAATGAGGAACACTGGAAAATTTTTAATTACTACCCAGGAATTATAAGAAGGGATGCCCGAGGCACCAAGGCATACAACTACTGACCTCACAATGGCAGAATTCACAGGTAAAGAACTAGATCCTGTCACTAAGAAGGCTAGTGAGGAGTTCTTGTCAGATGACAACTTTGTCAAGACTAGGGCATTCATTTAGTTTCTGTAGAGAATTCACATTGATGAGTTCAATAATAAATGCCAAAGGTTGCAGGAAGCTCAACCAAATTATACTAAAGATGACATAGAAAAGGAGGTCAAGCAGGAGCTAGTGTCTAGATTCGACAAAATCACCCTTGAAGAGGGTAGAGAATTGGTCAAGAAATAGGGAGTCTCATCCTACCTTAGTGGGACTTAGTTGATGCGGTAGTCTTTGATGCTGTCAGAAAAGAGGCAAAAACACTGAGCACTGCTGGGACATCAATTGGTGCCCAGTTTAGTGAAAATCATGCAGCCTTAGCAATCTAGGTTCTGAAGAAAAAAGACAAAAGAAGAGTGAAAGAAGATGATAAAATTGAGGATGCAGAATGCCTCATTGTCAATAGAGTTTTTGATACCTCAGGTACTGAGGCAACAAACCTTGTCCTTCAAATAGCTAACCTGAGCCCGAGGGTAGCTAAAAAGGAGAAAGAGGCTTATAATAGCCTGAATAAAAAATATGAAATTGTATTGAAGGCCAATAATGATGAAAGGGTTAAATCCCTACAAAAGGACAATAGGATAGCAATTGTGGAAGGGAGGCAGACAGTTCAATTAATTCCCCAAGTGATGATTGCTCAGGGACCTCACCAACCCTCATCATCCAGTCCGTTTGTGACTTACCCCCCATCCCCTACACCAGTGAGCCCTACTACACAAGCAATCATTGATGCTAAGAAAGCATAATTAGAGGTTGAAAAGAACATGTTGATTGTTGAAAGATCAAGATTGGAAGAAGAAGACAAAAAGGATCTTGAAGAATCTCCTGCATATAAATAAGTTGAAGAATTAGTGAAGCAGAGGCATTCTAACAAGATATACTTTAACCTTAAGAGGTGTGCTGGTGAAGTTAACCTTGCTAATCTTTATTTGATGGGAAAAAATATTGCTAGCATAATAAGAAAGCATGATGAGGGTAAGGAGCATTGGGGTTTAATAATTGATAGCTAGAAAGGGAAGAAAGCCCATGTAAAGTATTTCTACTCTATCTCAAAGGAACAAAATAATATTGACATCATTTTGACAAGAACCTACAAATAACTTAAATTGATGACTGACCTAGACATCAAGAAAAATATGGTTATCAAAAGGATACAGACCTTGAGAGGAGAATTCTCTAGAGATAGGTATGAAATGTTCCCTAACATGTTGAAGAAAGATGGAGACATAAATAATGAAGCCCTATGGCTAAGGAAGTTGAATGAAACACTAACCAACATGACAAACAATATTGTTACATTGGAAAACACAGGTTGGTTTGTGTTAACCATTGACATTCTCAACAAGGCCAGGGCATTTTTTGAATCTTGGGAATCAGAGATTGAGAAGGCCAGTGTTGATTGGGAGGAGTTCAACAGAAAAAAAGATGAGGTTCTCAGCTTCAGTTGGCTGAGTGATGAGGTGTTTACCACATGGGTAAGAAAATATGGTATAGTCACCCCAATAACATAAAGTACTACTGTAAGAGTGACAACGAGCACCAGTGATGCCTAGCAGTTTGAATGAAGGCAAGTACAAGTTTCTGCATCAATGAAGATGACAAATCCCAAATGATAAGGACCTAACAACTTCAAGGCAGTTGCAAGCATTTAGGTGATCATGAGACAAAGGACTATGTAACTTGTAACAAAGAATTGTTATTCTCTTCGCCTATTTTTTGTCCTATATGCGTAGTGTAAATTTTGTCCTATAGCCTAGTAATCCGAAGCTTGTTCCATCCTTATTTTCCAAAAGGATTCCAAGATGAATAAGGCTATCTATATGTAGCAAGTTGTATTGTATTGATAGAGGATGGTAAAATAAAAACTACAAAGCAGGCTTTTGAGTTGAGGTCTAGTTTTCTCAAGTCTACAGTCAGTCTGAATGTATTGAAATCAGAAAGTTATTAATAAAAATACAATGGAATTTCTAGTCTCAAATTGTTGATGTCTTCTTGCAATTTATTCAGCTTTTGTATATTTGATATGTAAGGCATGTTAAATGTATCAGTTGCAAGGTAACTGTGTTGCTATTTGTAAGTAGCTATCAAGGATGGTTTAAATCTTACAGATAGTTCCAGGGGGTTAGGGTTTGTGCAATAATTTGATACAGGGATATGAGAGTGAGAGGATAATTTGTAAGCCATATTATCTGAGATATTTTTGTTTTTAGGTTAATTATCTTTGATGAATGTATGTTTTCATAGTGACTCTATGGCCCAATGGATTAGGCATTGGTCAAGTTCTAAATAGTAGTATTATCATCAATTAATCAAACATTGAAAATCTTTACTTACTATTATCAAAGTATGTGGATGTCTAGCTAATTGTATTGAGAAATACAATTCATCTTAATGATTCCTTAGAGAGAGAATCAATAGGTTAACCTTCCTAGTTCTAAGAACTTAAAAAGAAGGATCGTGAATCCTTGATCCACTACTAGATTCTAAGTCATTTACTGAATATGGAGATAGGTACACCCACCTGAGTTTGTGTACCTCAAAGTGAAGAAGGATTATATCCTTGTTAATTATCCCTGTTCATGTATGAATCTGAATTGGGAATTGAGAGTCAAGCATTTAATGCTATTTTAATTGATTCTACAAGAAAAAGTGCTAACAAACAACTTTTTAGGCTTAAACACAATATAGGAAGAAGAGAATGTAAAATAAAAAAAATTGATTAAGAAATTATAGGATGTTATGTAATTAGAGGAGATAGTAGTAGGTGAAGAAGAATAGAATTTAGCATCTCAAAATGTAGACATGGAGGTAGGGGAGGAAGTAAAGGAAAATTTGGGTTTTTCTCTAAATAGCATGGACAAAGAATCCCCTGATTGTGCTAAATTAGTGAAGAGAAGGGGAAGAAAATCCTTAAATGAGTTAAGGCAGATAGATAGAACAACTTCAGGTCAAGATAAAACCACTATAATTCTAAAGATGGGGAAGGGGAAGGTCCTTCCCAATGCGCCATGAAACTAATAACAAGCAACATATATTAATATATTGTATCTTCTCTTTAAAAGCATAAATAATAATGTTGCAAGAAACAAAATTAGACAATGAAGAAATTGAATCATTTAAAAAGAAAATTGGAATTTGGAAAATGGAAAATGGATGGCATTACAACAGAAGGTGCTTCTGGGGGATTATGCATGATGTTGGATCTTAGGGTGGTAACATATGAAAGGATAAAAAATTAAAAACATTGGATATGTAGTACTATTAAAAGCACAAGGAGTAATTTGAGCTTTTGGTTGGTAAATATTTATAGTCCTATATTAATCCAAGATAAGAGACTATTATGGGAAGAAATGGAATCCTTAATAAAGGATATCACAGGCCAGAACTTCATCATTGGAGGGGGCTTCAAAGCCATAATGAATAATAAAGAAAAATGGGGAGGTAGTTGAAAAGAATCCCAAACTACAATTGAATTTAGAAAGTAGGTAGACAAGAACGAGTTGATAGAAATCAAAACTGAGAAAGGAGCATACACATGGAAGAATAGGAGGCTAGGCTTTAGCCATATCACAAAGAAACTAGACAGGTTATTTTACAAAGGGAATGGACAGATTTTGCCTACAATATGAAAACAAACATTTTACCTAACTCGAGTTCAAACAACTACCTTGTTCAACTAATAATAAATGATGAGAACAAACCCACGAGGTGTCTGTTCAAGTTTGTGAAATTGTGGTTAAGGGATGAAGGCATAATTTAATTAATTGAGCAATGGTGGAAGGGAGAGAAATTCACGGGATTTAAGGCTTACTACTTTATTCCCAAGCTAATAGAAATTAATAGAAAACTTCTTCAATGGAATAAGGAACACTTTAAAATTTTTTTGAAATAAAAGAAAATGTAGAGAAAGAACTAGAAAGGCTAAATGAAGAAGTCTTAATATCAGGTACATACCAAGAAAATTTCCTAAAAGAAAAATTATTGTTAAACAAATGAAGACATACTGGCTAAGGAAGAATATATTGGAGACAGAAGTCTCATGAAACATGGCTAGTTGAAGGCAATAAAAATACAAAGTTTTTCCATAACAACTCCAAAATAAAAAGAAAGATAAATAAAATTACTAGAATTTAAAAAGAAGACGGGGAAATCCTATAAGACCCATCAAGGATTGATGAAGAAATAGTAAATCATTTTAAAAACATCCTCAACAATTGGGATGGATCTAACTTGGAAGCTCAAAAGACAATATTGGTAAACATCCCAAAAATTATAACTAAAGAACATAACAAAATGTTAAAAGAGAAATTATCAAAGACAGATGTGGAAACAACTATTAAAAAGTTGCACCCGGATAAGGCTCTGGACCCTGATGGATTTCCTGCATTGTTATTTCATAAATGTTGGTCGTTTATAGGAGGTTTATAGGAGATGAGGTGGTAGATGTGCTCGAGAACATTAGAAAATTAGGAAGATTGATAAAAGAAATTAACAACACCCTTATAACTCTTATCCCTAAGAAGGAGAATGTTGAGAATCTTGATGATGATAGACCCATTTCATTATGTAACACTATCTACAAAATTTTAACCAAAACATTTTCCAATAGGATTAAGAAATTATTACCAAATTTGATAGTTGATGAGCATACAAGGTTTGCCCATGGAAGATACATCTTTGATGGAGTAATCATCACTCTAGAAGCTATCCATTTTGTCCAACAGAATCATGATCCTTGTATGATAATTAAACTTGATATCAAAAAAGCATATGATAAAGTTGATTGGATCTTTTTGTGCAAATGCATGGAGGCGTTTGGATTTATAAAACAATGGATTCAACTCATATTTGAATGCATCTCAAGTCCAAGAGTTTCAATTTTAGTTAATGGGTCCCCAGAAGGATTCTTTAACATCTTAAGAGGCTTGAGAAATGGCAACCCAATATACCCTTTTCTATTCATTATCATGGTTGAAGCCTTAGGAAGATCTTTCTCAAATGCAAGGAATAGTGGGTTACTAGAAGGAATCAAAGTTACTAGTGCATTAGAACCCATCACCCATCAATAGTTTGTTGATGATACGATGTTATATGGTAAATGGGAAACAAAAGAAGCTAGACAAATAAAATGAATTCTAGAAATGTATACCAAGGCATCTGGACAACAAATTAATCAAGATAAATTAGACATTTTTTTTTCTTTAATACAAACTAGAGAACAAAGGTAAAGATCAATATTATCCTAAACTTTAAGAGGGGAGAGCTTCCTTACCAATACCTTGGTTTTCCCTTAGATAAAGGATGAAGATCAAACAAACTATGGAACCATGTACTATCAAAACTAGACAAGAAAGTGGAATCATTGAAAGGAAAATGACTTTCATTAGCAGGAAGAACCACAATGATTAAATCAGTACTATCATCCATCCTAATATATCAATCAACATGTATTAGCTTACCTAAAGGCAATAAAGATAAGATCGAAAAGAAGTTGCGATCCTTCTTTTGGTAGGGAAAAATAGAGAAATCAAAATTAGCCATGAAAACATGGGAAAATATTTGTAAACCAATAGAAGAGGGGAGCATAAATATAAAAATATTAAAGAACAAAATAAGGTTTTGGGGGCCAAACTTGTCTGTAAAATGTACAAAGACCCCAAATTTGAAATGGGTAAAAACTTTGAGATATAAATACTTGAATGGAGCATATCCAGTAAGCATTTTTAGAATAAATCCCCCCCAAAAGGATCTTGGGCATGGAATTTTATCTTGGAATGAAAGAAAATCATCTCCAATTGTTTGTCATGGGATATAGGTTTAGGGGATCAAGCCCTCTTTTGGGAAGACTCATGGGGAGGATTCTCAAAAATGGATAGGTTAGTAAACAATAATCAGGCAAAGATAATTCTAGAAAATCAAGTGGGGTAGATATGTCAAATATTAAATTGAAATTTTGAGTGGAGATCCGACTTTAGGATGGAAATGGAAGTTTATGGAAGGACTTAATATCCCAGAAACTAACCTCGTAGAGATAAAGGGAATCATGGAGAAAATAAAAATAACAGTTAGAAAAGGAAAAGATAAATTAGTGTGGACAAAAGCCAAAAGTGGAGAATACAATTCAAGAGATGGGCACAACTATCTAATCAAAAACACCACTCCCCAAAAACTCAAATCCCATTGCATTCATGTTGGAATAAAATTGCATGCCGAAAGATGGCATGTTTGCATGAGAAACCCTTCATAAGAAGATCCTTACAGCAGAATGGTTCTCCAAAATAGGGGTATGAAGGACCATCAAGGTGCGACCTATGTGAGAAAAAATAAGAAACAATAGACCATATCCTAGCCAATTATGAATAAACTAATAGGTGTTAGTTGTGGTTAATAAACAAACTTGGTTGGAAATCAACATTACCCAATGATATCCAAGGAATCTTCCAAAGCTGGCTAAGAATCCATAATAGTAGCTTATATGGAAATATATGGATTACAACCCCATCCTTATTAATATGGGATATTTGGAAAGATTGAAATAGATGAATCTCTAAAGGCAAGAAAATTGAATGGGAGCAACTAAGCAATAAAATAGAAGCAACTATTGTGGAAATAACAAATAAAAAAAATTAGAGTTGTCAAAAAAACAATAAGAGGTTCACATACTAGGAAATAACATTGAATAGAGTTAATAGATTTAAGATTGTGAGATATCACCCATTGGGCTCATATTAGACACCGATTCACCCAGGAAAACAATGATTTGGCGATTCTAGAAAGATATGGATGCATAGAGAAGGATCTAAAAAAGGTGAGTATTATCTTTAAAGTAGGCATTCATTGTTAGAAAAGTCGAATAAAACACTTAAATGATGCCACTTTACAGAAATATTTAATCAAATTTAATCAGGACACTTATATATTATAAGGAAATTAAGCAAATTCATTGAGGCTTTTGTAACTCACTGATAACAATGGAGATAACCCTGCGTTTGGTTGATGAGAGTGAAGATGGGATGATGACATTCAAAGGTATGGTAAAGCTGGAGAGGTGGAACACGATTTTGAATGAGTTAGATGACTTCTCTACCAAGGAGATATTAGAGATCATGGGGAAGACCATGTTAACAATAAATTTAGAATGATGATAAATTATGACATTCCAACTACCTTTGTAGCAATTATTCTAGTAGTAGGAACCCCAAAAGGAGAAGCGATACAATTGTGCAAGGAAATATTCAAGAGGGAACTCGTAGCAAGGTTAAAATTGGTGGTGCACAATGTTAATGAGAACATGATAATTCCCTATCCAGAGGATTATAGGGTGATAGATCATAATGACAGACATCAAAACTAGGGAGAGGAAGTAGCAAAATGTTTATTGTTGATTATTAAGGAGACCAAGGGCTTCGGTGAAAGGAAGTAGAGGATTATAAGGAATGTAGACTTTCTAATGAAGTGGCTTCATCTCAAAGTAGTGAGTGACAAAACATGGTGGGTGGACTATCTCAAGGTTGAGGGTTATAATCTTCCTCCAGGCATGGCAGAGATTGAGGTAGAAAGAATCTAAATTCTGCCACCAATAATAATAAAGCCAAGCAGAAAGAAGGGCGGGGAAAAGAATGAGGATGAGAGAAATACAATGGAAGAGGATATACCTGGCACCTCATCACCAACTATGGAAGGCCCTTCCCCATTGGCTGATGAAATGTATGTTGATCACAGTGTTCTGGATTTAGGGAATAGCTCGTAGGCCCATATTTATCTTTAGGTATCTTTGTTAGTGTTATAATATTTGTAGATATAGTGTTTTATTATAGATGGTAGGCTCAGTCTTTTGGTTAACCTTAGATATATAATGATACAGATAGATGTAGAATCATGATGGTAGGCATAACTGAACAAGGATTTTATCCCTAAATTGTTTCTTCTCCTGTGGACTACAATGTTTGTGTTTTGATGTGTAGGTTTTTTTGGTATATATCATTCTATCCCGACAATGGAATGATATGTAGATGGAGATTATGATTGGTTATGCATATATAAATATATATGGTAGTGTATTCTAGGTTATAAGCTGATTTGGGTTCCTTTCTGGGGAAATGAGGTATGCATTATTATAGCTCTAAACTTATTAGACACTAACCCGAAGGCTCATCTCACAGATAGAGTTGTATGTTTGGGATTCTCATTGTAAGAAAGGGGAAAATAATTAATTTTGATTATATGCACGGGTAAGATATTTTTGGCAGGTATATGGAACAACTGAATATCTAGTAGTCGATATGAATTATATACATGGTTTGGTGATAACATCTGGTAAAGAATTGATGATTGATAAGATTAAGAATTTTCTCCTCTTAGAAGAAAATGTAGATAAATAAGAACAATGATTAACTAATTTGCATCGTATGATAAATCACAAAATTGGAATGCATAGCTATAGTTATATTTTAATGGTTAAAAAGGTTTAGCCTTTCTTTATAAAATGCAAAATTGTGGGCTAAGGAACTATGAAAAAGGTTATGCAAGTCACTAGATGTAGTAGTAAAATGAGGGTTAGTTATACCAGCGATGATATGGTCATAAAAATATATATTAATTGCATGCTTTCCTTTTTCATGGGCATAAAACAACTCAGTGTCCATATTTAATGGTTGGCCTTATAGTTTAACATTATGATGGCTCCCAAATGTGTAACTAATAGAATCACCAACATATAAAATATACTAAGCCTCATGTATTGAAACACTAGTGTAGAAGAGTGCCTTACTGCTCTTAAGAATTAAACTTTAAGAAAGGAAAAGATGGGTTTAACTATATTGGTTAATCTCTCATCTTTGAATATGTGATCAGTGAGAAAAAGACCCTATTCTCCACTTGCATTCTAATAAAGAACAATTTAATAGCTCCGAGGGGGTCTATCTTATTTGGAAAGGCTATCCTAAATCTTTTTAATTGAACTACATTTAAATATGGTTTAGTGTATGGAATTGAATTTATAGCTGCTTTGATCTATCATTGATAGTTGGTTATGCTTTTGATCTCTGTATCATGATACAAAATAAGTAATAGGATTGGAAATTAGAATTGGTAATAGCATAAAATTGTGACATTACTAAGAGCAGGCACCAAGAATGTCATAAGATGATATCGGTCCCAACATTAGAGTAATACTCAATCTTGTTAAAGAGTAATTTTATGTTGTACTCAAAGTGCTATTTGAAGTAAGATTTTTCTAATTGGCATTATAAGCATTTATAATTAAATGGAAGATTTTAATGGTACATTCCTTTATTGTTCATGTGCTAATGTTGGTTTTATAATAACTTATTAGTGATGACTAACATTAGTATCGAGATAGATTGGCTATGGAAAATTATTGTGCATGAAAATATTTAGTCCTCTATGATGCATGTCTTATCTTTTAGTTGCTTCCTACTTGCTTATCAGGGCTTCATTAGAAGAGGGATTAAAAGGCTCAAAGGGTTGGCAGTCAAACAACTGTATGTCGAGAACCCGAATGGTACTTTGACTTATGTATTGTATCTGGGAAGGGCAATGTAATAATGTAATAGTGTATACCTATGTAATCCCAAAGCAAAAGGTGGAGCATGAATAAGAAATTGGCACCAGATGAATAAAGCTTTAGGAGAAAAACTTGTTTGGGGTATGTATAAACATCCAAACCAATACTGGGCCAAAATTCTACAAGCAAAATATCTGGATTCTAGAGAGAGTGATAGAATTCTAACAATCAGGAATACCCCTAAAGGTTCAACAATTTGGAACTTCATTTTTGGATGGATTCTTGGGATGGGCATAAGTCCCTAATAGAGGAGGAAAGTTACCATGATTTGAAGACCTACTTTGCGGAGAAATGGGGAGAGAAGGTAAATGATTATGTCATTCAGAAGGAGGATGAGGGAGGGAAATTTTGGTGTTGGAAGAATGTAGAATCATAAGATCTGATAGCAGAACAAAAATAGAGGATGCAATCAATAATAGATAGCCAGAAATTAAAGATGATTGGAAAACTGGATAGGCTTATATGGTGTGGTTCTCTTTCTGGGAACTACTCAGTGAAGCTAGGATACAAGCTCATCAAAGGAATGGAGGAATCTAAATTTGAGTCTCAAGACTTATGTTGGCAGCAAGACGTGCTCCCAAAGGCAGGTGTTTTTGCATGGTTAGCTATCAAAGGTAGAATTTTAACAGTAGAAAGAAGGAAAAGAATGGGTATGGAAAAACCAACATGATGTGTTTTATGTAAAAACAATGAAGAACAAATGGATCACCTATTAGTTCAGTGTAAATTTACTGAAAAATGTTGGGATCATGTGCAAGCAAAATTGGGATGGGAAGGACCTAGAGAACATACTGTGAAAGGAATTTTTGATGGTTGGCCTTGACCCTTAAATAAATCAACTTTATCTATTATTTTTTAAATAATTCCTTCCTTAGTCACTTGGGAAATCTTGAAGGAATGTAATCGAAGAATATTCAGAGGTGAAGCTGAACCTATAAGAAGATGTCTTTATAGGATTGATCATGTTATAGAAGAGGTGATGAGATCCTTTGCTTCAAGAAAGCAAGCTCTTCAAATTCCCTTCACACAACAAGATTGTAAATTTAAAAAGAAGTGGCTAGGCATCAAATTTAAATCCCCCTCAGGGGCACTAGTAGTTAGGAAAAAAAATTTAAAAGAAAAGAAGATTTTCTGGAAAACACCAGAAGGTTGGTGTAAAGTAAATTTTGATGGAGCAGCTCAAAACAATCTGGGTAGATCGGGGGCAGGAATCATTATAAGTGATTCAAATGGTGAGATTATGTCTGTTGGGGCAATGAGACTGAAGGATGGAACGAATAATGAGGCCGAGTGTAAAGATGCAATGCTGGTAGTTAAAATAGCCAAACAAACAGGAGTGAAAAAACTACATCTAATAGGAGATTCTTTGATTATTATACAGGCTATAAGAAAATTAACCATAAATGCATGGCATCTCCAAAACTAAATTGAAATTATCAGAGAAGATCTAAATTTTTTTGAAGATTTTAGAATATCCAATATTAAACGAGATGGTAATAAGGAAGCTGACAGGCTATCAAAATGGGCAACATCATTGGAGGAGGTGGAGAATTTATATTTTGAAAACTTTACTATTAATGATATTGGAATATTATCTTTTCCAAGTCACATTTTTAAGTAAGTTAATGAAGGCTGGCTTCAAAAAGGACATTAGTAATTATATTTCAGATGAAAATTTGGGAATTGTAATTATTCCATTATTATTTAATTAGGATGGTGGACAACATTTATGAAGATGAATGAATGGCGACAATAAGCGTGGAAGGCAGAGCTATATTCGTGTAAGAGGACCGCAAGACAGGATGAAGGACAAAATGATGGGATGAGAGTTAAAACAAACATGATGCCACTTGTTTATTTAAACAGACATTCTAACCTATTTTTGTCCATCTCCTCTGTTTGTTTCTCCTTTGTTTTTGAAATTTCCAGATTGTAGGTGAAACATCGAAGAACGATGGAGCCAAACTTCACCTTCAAAACAACGAAGCAACAAAAGGGTCTTTTCGGCCCTGTGGAAAATTTAAGGTTAAAGAAGATGTTGAATTTCCCCACGAAGAAGGTGGTTACCACAATGCATAATAATTTGGGGCTTCTTTTCAACAATGATAATAAAAGGTGGAAATTGCAGGTCGACATTGCGGCGATGACAATGGCATGGGGACTGTAAATTGGAGAGCATGAAATGATGTTAAATGGGTTATGGTGTCCTTGTTTGAGATTGATTTTTTGGAAGTGATAGACTCTTTACTAGAGTGGGCACACCCAGGCTGGGATTTCAATTACAGTGAAATATATGAAGATGAGGAGGACATGGACGTGGGAATCATTCCTTTCCTCAATTGGCCGACGAGGGTGGATAAATTGACTTACACCTTGGAACAAAAAAGGCATGGAGGCAGCTTGTAATGACCATTCATGAGGCCCAGAATGCAAAAAAGGAGGGTAATTCTACCCATGGTGACTCCTAAAAAGCGCAGGTCTTTTCAAATTCATCGAGCAAGGGTGGTAAGCAATTGATGGGTAAAACCCCCAGCTTTTTGAGAAGGAGAAGCAATAAAATTTTGAGTAAAGGTGGAATACTGAACCTGAAAGGACCGAGAAGAAGATGCAAAGACTGGTCGGGATGTAATGGTTTTTTGTAACTCCCCAACAAGCAACTTACCGTGGAGGATGAAAGAATAACATTGGATGAAAGCATGATGAGATTTACCTATCAATCGATAGTAAGCCTTTGTGTAAATGAGGAATTTTGTAATTTTTGAAAATTTTCCTTGTAATGGGGGTGGGTAGTTTTTTGGGCACTTAAGCCATAGGATGGATAGGGAAAATGGGGAATGCAAAATTGGTGTTTGATAGAACGAATGAATCAGTCTATAAATGACTCACTGTAATTCAGTTTGTAAACTCTTTTTATAATCAATAAATATAACCTATTACCGATCAAAATAATAATAATGTAATAGTGTATTAGCATTGTGTAATCACCTAAAATTGGTTTGGTTTAGTCAGAGGCTTGAATATCAATTGAATTTCCCTAGGGATAATCTAGGTATCAAATCTAATCTCAATCCTGATTACGTGAGTGAATCTGATTCACTTATATAATTCATCAGAAATCAAATGATCAAGCATCAAAGACTCATCATCAAAGAAGAATGAATTAATTAATTAATTAATCCTAGCATAATTAATTAAATCAAACTCAAAAATACCTTGGCTAGGGATATTAATTAAGTGAATTAAATAAATGTCCTATTATCCACTCAAGCACAAAAGGACAAACAAGTTAATTCTAACCAATGAGCTTCAATCACATGGATCACTCAAGGTTCTATCTCAACCACTTATTGGGGATCAATCTCAACCATCCAATTCAAATTCAAATTTGAATTACTTTCCCTCCAAAGAGAAATCTATATAATTAGCTCCTCTTAGCTCATTTGCATATAGTGCATTCATAGTAACAAGGTCATGCTAGTTTGATAATTGAGCCATTTTAACATTATTTGTAGCATTTATAAGATCAAATTTGCATTGTTTTAGATTGCATTCTTAGCTTAATTCATCTCAATTGCATAAAAAATCATCAACACCATCATAATCAGGTGCATTTATGCATTGTATATTGAATCTTCCATCATAGAATTGTCAATTCAAGTTGAATTTGTGCATAATCTGAGATCATTAATAGAATTCAATTGGATCTTTCTTTGTAGGAAGCAATAAGATGACTTAAGTGAGTTATTTGATCAATTTGGTTAATTTTATGGACTAACTTGCTAATTTAATGTCCTATCGAGTGTTGTATTGCAATTTTGTAGATAAACAATAAAAACACATCACATTTTAGCACTCACCGTGGGGCTCTTGGCCCTAATTTTCATGATTTTCTTACATTCTGTGATGTAGGACAAGTAACAGAAGGTAAAAGGCCATTTTCGGGAAGAGTTCCATCATTTTCAGCAGGCATTTCATCATTTGCGGGAGAATTGTATCATTTTCAGTGAAATAAATATCATTTTTGGTCAACAAACATCGTTTCCTGTCAATATTTCACCGTTTCCTGATAGGTAAAATTGGTAAGAAAATCTTCATTTCACTACTTTCAGCGAATATTTAGTAATTTTTGGACCATTTAATCATTTCTGGTAAATCTTTAGTCATCTCTGGTGTATTTAGTCGCTTGCAGGAAGTATTTGGTCATTTTCAGTAAAATGGCATTTCTAGTTTCTGTTTCATCGTCCATGACATTTACTGACAAACCAGTGAGGATTACTTGATCATATTTATGTGCTAATGTTTTGGATTAGAGAAAAATTAGATTTTGAAGGGACCTCACAACCCTTTACAACTTTACAAAAGATAAAACATTAAAGAACCCCGAATAGAACAGATTGCAAAAGTCATAGTCACCCAACAAAAAAAACTAGCAATACCCCTGAACAGAACCAGCGCAAAAACCAGCAAAGGCCCTAGAACAAACCAAAAAAAAACAAAAAACCGGATGCCACCTACATCATATTATCAATGATTGTCCCAACCTCTTCCCCAATGTTAGACTTTTTCTCAGCAATCTCACGTAGAAAAGAAACATCATTGGAAGCGACAGTCTCCTTTAAACAAGCCCTAGTGTGCTTACCTGGCAAAGAAGGTGTGGCCTTGTTGTTATCAAAATCCCTATCCAAATCCACAAAGGATTTGGAGGGGCCGTTCCCTTCGATTTTGTAACATATAAAATGGTACATCTAAAATGTAGGGATAAATAAGATGTTCCCCTTTTATCCTTAGATACACAAAGGAAGGATCCAAATTGATTAACCCCAAAGGAAAGATCAATGCATAAATGAATCAATCGATTGGAAATAAGAGTAAAGAAGTAGATCTTAAATTCCATTTTATGCAAAAGAATGTGTGATAGGTTTAGAAAGATTAAGGACTTTAATTGAAATGAATAGGAGAAAATTACTAACCTTAAAATGTTACAGATACGAAGAATGTTGTTTTTGGGGTATGCATTGAGTTTCTAGAAAATCTGAGACCGAATTTGGAACAGAAACGTAGAGACGAACAAAACCCATAAATCTTTTTCCGATCTGGCACAGTTTTGATTTTGACCCTCAAGTCAATGTCACCATTGACCCAGAATTTTTGATTCCGACCTAGGGTAGAATCGACCTAAAAAGTATCTGAAAAAAAATCTGTTTCCAGATCTTGATAGTTTGCCAAAAATGGTATCTGAATCTGCACTCCAATTCGCTGTCCTTAACCTGTACCTACAAGAAAAATGGATTTGTTTGTTGAGGGGAGGGGTTTTCCTTAGTCAAACCCTGATTTAGGAACTAACCTTGAAATTAATAATTCAAATAAAGAATGCTAGCAAGTAGTAGAAGTAAATCTAATAATGAAGAGATGATATTCAATAGATATGCAATTGTATTTCGAATGTAAACAAGTATGTAAATATGAAAGCTTGGGCTCAATATTAGAAACCATAAACCTCCATGATTGTATGCTTGGAATCCACCTTGAAGAGAGAATGAATGAGTCTTGAGGATGCACAAAGGATC